>JBBPBX010009450.1:47329-60056 GCA_038048925.1 Garcialebias charrua | reverse complement strand
TTTGAGTTGTTTTAAGAGTCTATAAAGTTGTGGTCTGCTGTGCGAGCTAACGTTAGAAAGACGTGTCGTGCTTGTCTGTTTATGAGCTGTGATTGGATGAAACGAGAGCTGTGAGCTGTCAATCACTCGTAGCGAGCGCTGATTCGCTGTAGTGGGAACGCACGCCGTTGCGACCAACCCACTTTGTCGTCATTTCCGGTACTTCATTGGTCGAAGGTAAGAAAACTACATTCACCATGAAGGCATGGGTAAAGCACTGCAAACGCTGTGATTGATTTGTTGACGTCACGTATCTTGTAGCGAGCTCCGCCTCGCTCACGTACGAAGCTGGTGACGCGCTACGCACGCTGCGTTGGCCCGCCCATTCTTGTCGTCATTTCCTGGTGCACTTTGGGTGACAAGCAGACGCAGTTCACACACGCACGGTGAAAAGAGGTTTCACTAGAAGCTTAAAAACTCATCTAAAGCCATCTAAACTGTCTAACAACATAGATTTGTCTCTGACAAGAACGTGGTTCGAGCGTTTATCACTGACACACTAGAAACTAATTCTGAAAAGGTTGTTTTTAGTTTAAATACTGAATGAAATAAATCAGTCTCCACGTGATAAAATTAAGACTCGAAGCTGCCCCCTGTTGGTTAAAAGACGTTGACAGATGAGTTTTCTCAAAAACATCATAAAAAAGTCAGCATTTTTATGGTGAAATTACCAGCTTAAAAATTGTTCTGTACACTAACAGAAAATCCTGTTTATTTTAAATAAAAAATTTAGAACAACAGAGGTACAGACAAACATTTTTGCTTATTTTACAAATAAAAGAATTTAAAATAACAAACAAAAAGTACACTTCTCGCTCCAAATACATTCTCTTGAAAAAAGAATTAAACAAATCTGCTAAATTTTGATTCAAACTAAATCAAAACATAACGATGGCAGACGAAGAAGAAGTAGATATGGAGCTGGTTACAGACTCAGGTGCAGACCCAGAGGTGAATCCTCCTGAATCAGATCATGAATCAAATCCTGAATCGGACAAAGAGTCAGATGCAGAATCAGGTCCAGAGCCAGTGGACCCTGATCCTCAAGGCCCGGATCAAAAGGCTGAAGTTGATGGGCCAGACTGGATTGATAAGGTTTTAGGACAGCTTGCAGGAATATTTACAGATTATGGTAAAACGATGCCTGAAATGAATCCACCAACGTTATGCTCTGAACTGACAAAAGTGGCAAGCGGTGGCTCGAAAAAGGAAGCAAAAAAGGTCAGTATGGAGCGCTTAGCAAAGCTGGCCCTGTTACTAAAGGCAAGGTTGGACCAGGAAGTCAGGGAAAATTCAGCTCTAGAGCATGATTTGAAGCGTGAACAAAGAAAACGTAAGGCGGAAAGATCAACATTAAATGTTGATTTACAACTAGCTCGAGCTGAAGCTGACAAACTGCAGGTGGAGGTTCAGTCACTAAAACAGTCTCAGGCGAACGATAAGACTCAACTGGTTTGCGATCTTAAACAGGCTGAGATTGAACGTTTAACTAAAAGTTTACAGGAGACAGGGGAGATACGGAATGACCTCATGAAATGCCAAGACCATACTTTAAAGTTATACGAGGCGACCAAACAGCAAATTCTCAGGATTAATGCTTAACATGATGCGGCCGTTCTTGAAAAAGAAGAACTCCACAGTCGGTGTTGTGACTTACAACGCGAGTCTATAGACAACCGAGCGGCATTAAAAGAATGCAGGGAGAAGCTGGCCTCAACTGAATACAAATTAAACCAAGAAAAGAAAAAACGTCTGGCATTAATTAAGGGTCAGTCTCTAGATGAGCCCAGACCTCCAACACCACCGCCTAGAACACCAACACCACCGCCTAGAACACCAACACCGCCGCGCCGTCCCTTAGGGCCTCTAAAACCGACAATCCCACCGGATGCACCGGTAAGTGGATCTGATAAAAACCCACAAATACCTCTATCAATGGCTGAACTACGGAATATGGCGAAAAGCATTCAAACCTTCGCTCCTGGCCCGATGGGCTCACATGAAACCAAGATCTATCTCGATGACCTTGATTTCCAGCTTCAACGCTTCCCAGAAGCTACAGCTGATGATAGAATCTGTCTGTTAAGGTTAACATCGGACAGGACAGTGCATGCTTTTATGAAGCGTCAACGAGAAGCAGTGATGAAAGACTACAGTCTTCTCTGTGCTGCGCTGATAAAGGAGTTTACTCCTTGCACGGGGCCCGATGGCATCATAGCAGCAGCTAACATCAAGCAAGGTAGGAATGAACACCCAAGGTCATATTATGACCGAATATTCCGTGCCTATTTCGGGGACAGATGCGAACCTGAAATGGAGGAGGAGGTAGGGTTTAAGTATATTTTCAGCCAAAACCTCTGCCCTGACATAAGGGAGAAAGTTCATGTCAGCGCGAACTACAAAAGGAGGTCCATCGATGAAATAAGAGAGTGTGCGATAGATGTTTTTACAGGTCGCACACCAAACAAAATACCCTTTGAGGTGTGCCCGGGTGAGATGGTCAAATCCAACTCACTAGAGCTGGAAGGGGCGCGGAAAACGACTCCTTCTCCTACAAAAGGTGAGAAAAAACAGAATTTTCGACCTGACAAAACACGTAGCGAAGGTGTCCGCTGGAACTATGACCCGAAGTGGCTCAGACAAGACCCAGAGTTCGGAAGACGATATCAAAAGGGGGGTGCACGTCCTAAGGATAAGAAAGATGGTCACAAGAGTAAACCATATAATAATGGGTGGTCCCGACAGGAACCCCCAAGTCAAGGACAAGCCCCTCCTACCCCTCGAACAGAACAGTCCGAGACAGGCAAAAAATCGCAAAAGTTCCAGAGGAAAGGCCGTAGCCCTCTGTCCCCAGAAGACATGGAGAACATACGTCAGATGTTCGAAGTGTGGGGTAATACAAAAAATGAGAACAAACCTGGTGTGATGTGTAGCACTATCATTGATAGTAACTCTGAGCACACAAATAACATCAATGCCACAATTGATGACAATCACCAAGATACTGATGGTCAGGCTCCTGGCAATCAGGGTAACGACAGTCAACAGAACGTTAAATGTATCCATGACATCGTTGTTACGGAGTCCGAGAACCCCTCGTCTGTAAAAGGGGGGGAAAGCTCACTCACCAATGATAGTGGCTCGCCACAAACTGAACACCCAGACCCATGTGTGTCTGCACTACCAGTACTGATAAATGAAAGTCACACAGTCAGGGGTAGACGTGATAAACGTCGGAGAAAACCTGATAGGTTCCTGTGTAACATTATCAGAAAGGGGCCCGCGAAGAAAGCTTACCTGTCCATCACGTTGGAAGGGGTCCTCACAAAAGAGGCCCTCTTGGATGGTGGGGCAGACATAACCATTATGTCACCCACACTGTTGGAAGAGCTACGGCTAGCTGCTAACGGTGTTGACAGGGAAATACCCCTCAAAGAATGTGCTATAGTCTTGCAGGGCCTCTCGGATACGAGTACAACCCTGACAGCTATAGCCATGGTTCACATGCAGATTGGTGAAACGACATTGTACTAGGGATGGGGCAGATCCGATCCAGTATCTGTATCGGTATCCGATACCAGCATTGTTTAAGTATCGGGTATCGGATCAAACCTGCCGATACTTTTCCGATCCAGCTTCAAAGAGCACTTGTGTTCAATCACAATCTGTGACTGCCCTTTTTAACATTGTGTGAGATAAACCCAATGAAGACACTCTTAAGCCTTACAATAGGGGGTTCCCTATTGTAAAACTTAAAAGTGTCTTCATTGGGTTTATCTCACACAATGTTAAAATGAATAGTTTGGGTGCAAAAGTTTCATTATACAGAGTCAAATACCTGAACAGTATCGGATCGGGAAAGTATCGGTATAGGTCGATACTGAGTTAATAAGTATCGGTATCGGATCGGACGTGAGAAATGTGGATCGGTGCATCCCTACATTGTACCACCCGGTACACGTGTCCACCGTTGACTCATTCCCATTTTTGGTTGGCCAAGACTTTATAAACCGCTTTGACGCGATTATAGATTATGGCGATCAAACAATGTGGACCAGAGTGAGCCAACCACTGCCGATCGATATGCCTACACAAGGTGACACTGACTGTTTAACAGCAGGTACCTCAGAAGGCACAAGGGAATCCTCAACCGAGAGCACAATCCCGGTAAGTGAACCTTCCAAAATAGGTGAGGCAGAAGAGGCCCAACATGAGAGCCCCCTCTGCGAGCTGAAACAGTTGGCGCTCACCGAACACTACCTACCACAGGTAGTCAAAGGTGTTGAGATCCAAGGATCCCACACCGATGATGCTGTTCTATCTCCTTGGACGGAGAAATCAGCGATCAGCCAAGCTGTCTATGGAACCTTGGTTAAGAAACAGTTGGGTCTAGATATGAACAAAAAGGCTTTCCGCTTTTCGTTAGACCCCAACGATAAACAGGTAATGACCGCAATAGGGATCATTGACCTGAAACTAATCTGGAACCAACGAGAACTGGATCACCCGTTCCTCGTGGTCCCGAACTTACCACATGCAACCTACATAGGCTCCGACATTTTGGTAAGATTAGGTGTCCGAGTGGACATCAACAACAATGTACTGTGGTCACTAGACACGGCCACAAAGGACTCTCCTGTGCTGACCACAGAGAACCTTAAGGCTGGACAGACCATTCCAGAGGTCTGTCAGATTGCTAACAGCCATAACACTGCGGTACCACCTCAGGTTATGAACAAGCCGGTGATGTGTCACATCATGAAAGGACAAGCTATTAGCACAAAACAGGCATACTTTCAACCATCTCCTATGTTTTTCAACTTAGGACTGTCCATGGAGGCCACATGCCAAGTGACCCTCGACTGCAGAACCACGACTGTTGCTGTGTGCAACACAAGCACAGAAGAGGTACTGATCCCAAAAAACACACAGCTAGGATGGTTGATCTCTACTGATTTTCATGATTTTGAGCTAAGCATTCCATTTCTGGGAGGACTCCCAGAAAACTTGATCCCAAATCAACACACGGGGCAAGTCTTGTTCACGAAACCAACACAGGCCATAGCTCTTTTCTCCCCCACTGAGTCCGACCAGGACACTGTCCGCAGGTTCGGTTTCAACAAAGGAGACAGTCTATGCCCCCAAACTTACAGTGCACTACCTGTTGACAGGTTTTACGACACTGAAGGGGACTCACTGGAGCTCCCCAAAGAACAAGAACCCCTCTCAGTTGCTTCACAGATTGACCAGGTGGTCGCCCAAGCCGACGCCCTGAAAACTGATGAAGAAAGGGACAAACTTCGCAAAGTTCTTCTAAAATATGAGAGAATCATTCTCGACTGACTCGATGGATTGTGGGTTGACCACGCTCCACACAGTGAGCATCCCAACCCCGCCTAATGCTCCCCCTGCATTTGTCAGACAGTACAAGATTCCTCTGGCAGCACATCAACCTATCAGAGAAATCATTAATGACCTGTTAGAAAAAGGTATCATCCGATACTGTAACAGCACTTACTCTGCGCCTTTATGGCCGGTGTTAAAACCAAATGGTAAGTGGAGACTCACTATAGACTACCGAAAGCTAAACAAACAAGTTCCCTTATCCAGATGGCCTATGACGCAACTCCAACAGGAACTGCCCAAGGTCACCAATGGTAAGTACTTCTCGACCCTCGACGTCGCCTCTGGTTTTTGGACCATCCCTGTGCGCGCCGAGGACCAGTACAAACTAGCTTTCACTTTTGGTGGCCGTCAATACACCTTTAACAGGTGTCCCTTTGGCTACGCTAACTCACCTGCAGAGTTCAACATCTTCTTGAACAAAGCATGTCCAGACGCCCACGAGCGTGGGACACTGATTTATGTGGACGATGTCCTTTTGAGGCAGCCAACACTGGACTCACATTTGGCTGAGATCGACCATGTTCTGAATCAACTAGCAACTGCTGGTGCTAAGATATCACTGTCAAAATGCCAATGGTGCAGAACCAAAGTGGACTACGTTGGCCTACTCGTAGGTCCAGACGGAGTACAACCACAACTGACTCGCACCCAAGGCCTTGACAATCTCAAAGTCCCCACCAATCTCAAAGAACTACAAAGTTTTCTTGGCGTGTGTAACTACTCGAACCAGTTCATAGAGAACTATGCAGACCTTGCAAAGCCACTGACTGAACTCCTAAAGAAAGACGTTCCATTTGTCTGGACTGACAAACAGCAGCAGGCAATGAACGCTCTTATAAACAGGATTAAGTCAGCCCCATGTTTAGTCTACCCAGACTACAACAAAGAGTTTTACTTGGAAGTGGGCTTCTCAGCTCATTGCATAAGTGCAGGTCTGTACCAAATACACGACAGAGACAAACGTGTGGTAGCCTACGCCAGCAAGACGATGGCAGGCCCCGAGTTGAGATTCTCAGACTGTGAGAAAGCTCTACTGACCACAGTGTGGGCAGTAAAGCATTTCTCCAGCTACATTGGTGGACAGAAAATCATTGTGGAAACACAACACCAGCCAGTGACATTCCTGAACAGCCAACGCATCAGAGATGGTGTGGTAACAAACTCACGTGTTGCAACGTGGCTCATGGCGCTTCAAAGTTTTAACCTAGACATACGTTATGGTCAAAACAAGAAGTCTCATCTGGGGACGGACTTGGCAATCTGCCAGAAGTGTACACAAGATGTACCAGCCACCCAGCCGCCGGTTGAGGAAAAACCCCAGTAACTGAAGACCCGAATCACCACTTCTTTGATGACAATATCTGCAAAGATATGACAACATTGTACGTGGATGGATCTTCATTCCTCCGCGACAAAATCTGTAAGGCAGGTGTTGGAGGAGTTCTCCTCCAAGACCAAGAACAGATAACTTTCAGCTACAAATTAGGCTCTCAGACTTCTCAGTACGCTGAGATTGCAGGAATCCTAATAGCTCTCCAGATGGTAGTAGAACGCTCCATCAAGACGCTAGTCATCTGCACTGACTCTAACTATGCTCGTTTGAGTTTCGCTTGTCACCTCGCTGTGTGGAAACAGAACGGTTTCCTAACAAGCGACAGAAAAGTGGTCAAACACAAAGAGCTTTTCATAGCGTGTGATCACTTGGTGACATCTCACGACTTACAGATCTACTGGAAGAAAGTTCCAGGACATTCTAGAGTCCCAGGCGATGACAAGCACTACAATGACATTGCAGATTCCTTAGCCAAAGAAGGAGCCGACGAAGGTCCTCTATGGTCCTTCGACCCCTCCTGGTTAATCAAGACTCTGCCAACACAACCTTCAGTCAGGGTAATGGCAGTCACACGTGCACAGGCCGCAGCCAGACCTGCTGACAACGCAGTCTCTGTACGACCTGCACTGACTGACCCAGACATCATCCAACTACAGAAGTCGGATCCTGCTATCAACTCCATGATACTGTACCTGACTGATCCGAACAAAAATAGTCCGTCTAAAGACGACCTGGATTCCGATCCAGACCTTAAGGTCCTCTATCAGCTGCGCAAACAGCTAAAACTAATCAAGGGCATCTTAACTTTCGCTCATGGACCAACGTCCTCACCTGTGTTCGTGGTTCCCCATGACCAAAGGGGGGTGATGTTAGTTCATGCCCATGATCTCCCGTCCGCAGGACACAAAGGAGATAAAGCCACGCTGACGGCATTAAAACAAATTGCCTATTGGCCTGGAATGAAAAAGGATGTCAAGGACTACATTGAAGGGTGCGTGGTCTGTGGCCAGTTTCAGCCAACCAGACCACTTCACAGAGCACCACTGCAAAGCAGAGGCATTGCATTCCCATGGTCTGACCTCCAGATCGACTGGGTTGGACCACTCACTAAGAGCTCTAGAGGAAATAAATATTTTCTCACGGTAACCTGTGCATTTACCAAATGGGTAGAATGCCTACCAGCTCCTAACGACACAGCACAAACCACTGCTATGTTGTTAATGAATCATATATTCTCAAGGTTTGGACTTCCCCTTCGGGTGAACTCAGACCAAGGTACACACTTCACAGGTGAAGTGATGAAAGAACTGTGGAAGACGCTAGGCGTCAAGGCCAACTTTCATGTCGGCTACCACCCACAGGCTTCAGGCCAAGTAGAAAGAGCAAACAGAACTGTGGTGAGTATTTTGAAGAAATACGTGGCTGCAAACCACAAGGACTGGGACGTGAAACTCCCTCTGGTCCTCATGGCCATAAGAGCCACTCCACACACATCAACTGGCATCTCTCCCTTCGAGATGATGACCGGTCGACAAATGACTCTCCCTCTACACCTGTTGTACCAACCAGGCGACGCCGCCATGGCGACAGCCTACACTACACAACAATACATGAAAGATTTGAATGTACACCTCAGAAACACTTTTGCTTTCGCCCAGAAAAACCTGGAAAAATCCGCTGAAGGACGCAAGGCGTACTACGACCAGAAGGCCTCTCATAATGAACTCCAAGTGGGAGACAGAGTCTGGTACTATACGTTCGCTCCAGCAACCGGGAAAGGAGGGTCCGAGACCGGAACTCTCGCCCGCAAACTAATGCCCAGGTGGACTGGACCTCATCTGATAACAGACAAAGTGTCCTCAGTCGTCTACGAAATCAAAATCAGCAAAGGCCGCAAAGAGCCAATTGCTAAATGGGTACATCGAAATCAGATCAAACCTTACAAGGCGTTCAATGACTCCACAAAAGACAAAGATCTCACAAACTCACCGACTTCATGGGATAATAAGGTCGTCCAAACACAAGTTAGTAAATAAACTAATCAGGTTTAAACTACCATATTTCCCACCCTATAAGTCGCATTGTCCAATTTGAACTTAGAAACGCCCACAACAAAAAACTAACCTTAACAACCATTTAAATCCACAAGATTTAATTTGACCTCGGTCATAAAGTTGAGACCTGTTTTCTTGTGTGTTGCACTTTGGAATCTGACGACAAGAGTGTGTCGAAGCAGTGAAACGTTGTTTCCTTGTTGTTTAGTCATTACTGTTGTCATTATTTGAGATATTGTTTGGTTCTGAACACTCCCAGCCAAAAAGGTTTTGTATTAACATTGGTTAATGCATGATATGGATTTAACTATGCCAACATGCAGTTCGTTTTGTTAAATCTCAATCGTCGAAGAGTCAATGTAGTTTAAAGCTACTCAAGGTACCATAAACTACACTGGTCTCACAATTTCTAAATTGAACCGATTCGATCGTTTCTATTCTAGATTATCTATTCATTTTGATGAGTCTCGCCATAGACTTCAAAATTTATAGGGAATACCAAATCCTACGTCGTCGTCTTAAAGGACAACAGACATTTAGACCAAACTATATTTTCTTTTCTATTTTAGTTTAACTTTAAGCTAAGTTATGAATGGAGGAATAGTTTGGAAGAAGAGGCCTTCGTTACAGAAGCCCTCCTGAACCGTCTATAGACGTAGATCCCTATATTTAACTTTGATGCATGATCCACCCCTTAATTGGTAGTTGTAGCTGATCTAAACCATGATAGCTTACATACCAGGTGCATATAGGTAAGGCTTAATGTAAAATCCCAATCATAAGCCCACCTAAAAACCACATAATTGCATGACACATAGAACCAGAGTGGCACTGACTGGAAACCAACCAGCCAACAACCTTCGATGTGGGGACCTGCAGCTCCAACGCTTGGTCTTCAACCTTCGTCCAAGGGTCGCCTCCTCTGCGTCAATCGAGGGATTCCCTCTACATGCTGATTATGAAAACAATTGTTGCTGATCAATCAACAAAACTAATCGTTGTGGAATTACCGCTGTGGATTATAAGACTTTGCTTTCCAAGGGATCACAGACTTTGTTTTCCAAGAGTTAACAGACTTTGTTTTCCAAAGGATTAAAAGCTTTTCGCAATGGGATTACCTCCGAACAGTATGGAATTTCCAAAAACTTTATGGGATTATAATTTTTGATTTTTCTTTTCCACTTACTGGATTGCTTCAAGATCAAAGACAGTTCAAGGTTTCCTTTCGTGTTGGACCCCATCCCCAAGGACTGGCGATGGCTTCCAAAAGGGGGGAGATGTAGTGGACCTACCCAGGGTCAAACTAAGGTTTTTGAACTGTCCAGTGATGACCTTTACTGACCTCTCAGTAAAGCAAGACATTTACCACAAAATCATTCCATTAGTTGTAATCTGAGAATATAGTCATCAAAAGAGACTATTTCTATCTTTGATTTTATTCTAATGTGATCAAAAGAATAACTTTTGTCATTTTCATGATATATGTTATATGCTGTTATTCTTTAAATGTGAAACATCAATGTGTCATTTCTGCAAGTGAAAAGGTGTCAAAGTTCAGCTAATATGTCAAACTGTGCTTTTCAGATTTGTTTTAGAAGTGTTAAGACGCTAATCCAAGTGTTTTTCCTCTTGGAGTCTATGAGTCTGTCTTTTCCTAAACATTTCTCTCTGCTGCTAGTTGTGGCCTTGTACTCTGATAACAATAAGTGAACTCCCCGACCGGTCCTGTTGGACCAATGGGGAAAAAACAAGTCGCTCTCCTCTCAGAGCCGGTACTAAGTTCTAAGCTGTTGCTGGAACGCCAGAGTTTCTGGGAACTTCAAAGAGATGTGAACCTTTCCCAAAGAGCTGGGGTACGTTTGGTCAAGAGCTAACGACCTTCGTCTTCAGCTAAGGACTGATAACCTGCTGTTATGAGTCCACGTCGAATGAGCGTAAGCTCAAAACTTTGTTATTCCTTCCTGGAATAAGTTATCTTGAGCCAAAAACCACGACTGCCACGGCTTCTGCCGACGAAAGCGAGTATCACCGACACCGACAAGGTAAACACGTGTGGAGTCCAGCTTGGACTTGCGGGACCGACGACTCGTCAGTCCAAAGCTGATCACAGCTCTTTACCAGAACCGAGGCGGACGTCTTAAGGTAAAGGAGCCGCTGTTTGCTTGCTGGAGGTGTGATGATATCTTAGCTGGACGCGTATGGAAGAGTGTCATCTGGTTTCATAAGTGCAAGATAAACTTCCTCTCTCAACCTCCCAATTCTTCTTAAATCTTTCCTCCTCTCCTTTCCCTCAATTCTAAGCTGGAAACTATTTTAAGCTAAAGAGCCCACAGACTAAATATGTTAACATCCAGTATTGAAGTCTGTTGTGTTGAATTTAAGTGTGCTGACGTATCAAATTGAAAGAAAGTGAAATCATATCAATCAAGTGTAATGGTGTTAATTTAGTGATTTATTTTAAATAAATGGTAGTGTCGCCTGGCATACCAACTAAGTTAACGTGTCCATTGTCACTCTATAGCTCTGTTTATTTATCCATCATAAAGATCACAGAAATATTGGGTAAACTGAAAAAGAAAAGAATCCGTGAAATTACTATTCAATCTGAATAAGTAAATTAATTAAGGTAAAGAGGTCAGTATTAATAGTGACCTCCTGATAATCCTTTACAGTTCTATTCTTACCTGGTTGTTGGGGCTGAGGTTCAGCAGCCTCCATGATGAGTACATGAGGTCAGAAAAGTGATAGAGGAGGCGCAGACGGGCCCTCACTGCCTCTATGCTCACTTCCTTCAACCCACTGTACTGAGGTGGCACTGCCACTGGTAGACCCAGCTGGAGAGGAACTGATGATCCTGACGAGGAGCAGGGGAAAGACAAAAGTGACAAAGAAGCATAATAAGAAAGATTACTTTCAGCTGCAGCATTAAAAAGAACTCCACCTCCAATTAGACATGAAACTTGGGTCTTTCTCAGAATGAGTTAAAAAGCAACCAGATGAAATTTCTGAAAGCTCTTCAGAAAGTCTGGAGAACAGCTGAACTCAAAAACTTTAAACCTTTAGAATATTCCAGGAAAGTCTGAACAATTGTTAGGAAAAACATAAATAAGCTAGACATCTGTATTTTTTGTGAAAATGCAACGTGAATGCTTGTTGTTGAATAATGAATATTGTTAAAACTGAAATATTTAACTTTAAAGAAGCAAAACAGTAGCTACAATTTGTAAAACATTGGCTAAATGCTAAACTTAACAGAGCAGTGGCTAAAATTAGCAAAACTGTAGCTAAAAGCTAAAACTAGCAAAGCTCTAGCTAAAAGTTTACATTAGCAAAACCTTAGCTTAAAACTAAAAGTTGAAAAATCTAAGGTAAAAGTTAAAATTAGCAAACTTGTAATTTAAATATTAAATGATAATTTTTTTTAAACTTCAACCTGAAATTGGCAGAAGGGCAGCTAAAAGTAGTATAATCAGAAGACAAAATAGAGGCGGTTTGCTAAATCAGATTTCATAAAGAACAATGTTTTGAAAAATGAAATAGATCTCAATGCATTTTATGGAGAGTTTGATTTTTAATAAAGTTAAAAGTTTTGAACAGCATAAAACTTACAAAAAATGTTATATGTTATAATTAAAGCCCGACCAATATGGACATTTTGTCTGACATGATTTATTCCTCCAACTCACAACTTGTTGCCCTTCTCCACCAGGGGGCAGTACCGCTTCGCCTGACATTTATTCCTCCAACTCAACTCCAACCACTGCTATATATGCGCCTTGGTCAAGAGTAGCTTAGCTTAGCTCTGGTTGCTCGCGTCTGTTTATCCAACTAAAATGGCGGAAATTCCAGAATTCTAGTCACGTGTGTGGGAACTATGTATTGACGATACCAATAT
>JBBPBX010009450.1:33315-47302 GCA_038048925.1 Garcialebias charrua | reverse complement strand
TCAATAATCAATATATAGGCAGACATTTTTTAGCTTGGTCCACCCCAAGAATCTAAGTAAACAGCTTCTTTCATGTCATCTGGACAAGTTTCCTTCTTGGGGAGACACATTTAGTCTTTCATCCGAAATAATTAATCAGTCTGAGGCCTGCCAACAAGATCTGTCTTTTAAATAGCACCTCACTGATGTGTTTCAAGCCAGCCTGCTGTGGAATCCCAATAAATAACTGAAATTTCCTATTTATAGAGTGCACCCAAGTATGTACTGTAGTCCCTTGCCATTTCCCAGTTCGACTTCTGCGAACTCGGTCTGTCGTGGTTTGTGGACGTACAGTCTATATCCATCCATCCATCCATTTTCTTCCGCTTATCCGGGGTCGGGTCGCGGGGGTAGCAGCCTAAGTAGGGAGGCCCAGACTTCCCTCTCCCCAGCCACTTGGAGCAGCTCCTCTGGGGGAATCCCAAGGCGTTCCCAGGCCAGCCGAGAAACATAGTCCCTCCAGCGTATCCTGGGTCTTCCTCTGGGTCTCCTCCCGGTGGGACATGCCCGGAACACCTCACCAGGGAGGCGTCCAGGAGGCATCCTAACCAGATGCCCGAGCCACCTCAACTGGCTCCTCTCGATGTGGAGTTCATCGGAAGCTTAACAGGACTTAATTCATTTGTTTCAACTGGCCAATGACGAGCAGTCACCGTACACTCGCAGCCGATGATCCGGTGATCCATCTGAAGCTTAACGGTACTTTATTATTGTTTCAACCAGACGATGTACAGTCTATAATACTGGACAAAAAATAAATAAATTTGCACACTGTACAAGACACACGATTGTGGACTGTACAGTAATACAGTACTGTATCACTGTGGTTGTGAAGAAGTTAATGACAAAAATAGAATACTGTACTTCGGACAGGCGCCACCATTTTGTAGTTTTCTTTCAGTAATCCTCCACTGTATTCCTGCTCATAATGACCACATTTCCCAGAAGGCAACAGGGCCCCGCCCAGAAGCCCCATTTTCTTCTGCTGAAAAAAAAAAAACAGAGGTAAAGTTTCTGCTCGGCGCCCAGCGAATGCAGAGTAGCCTCACTGAACCCACTGAACCGAAACAGAACAGGAGCAGAACCAGACCTATCAGTGAATCTTGAGAGCTGGTAGCCCGCCCACGTGGACCTCCAAACAGACGTGTACGGCCAATGATCCGGTGATCCATCGGAAGCTTAACAGGACTTAATTCATTTGTTTCAACTGGCCAATGA
Organism: Garcialebias charrua; assembly: GCA_038048925.1. Classification (NCBI taxonomy): domain Eukaryota; kingdom Metazoa; phylum Chordata; class Actinopteri; order Cyprinodontiformes; family Rivulidae; genus Garcialebias; species Garcialebias charrua. The sequence continues at coordinate 46,045 of JBBPBX010009450.1, read as the reverse complement.
CGAGCAGTCACCGTACACTCGCAGCCGATGATCCGGTGATCCATCGGAAGCTTAACGGTACTTTATTATTGTTTCAACCAGCCGATGAGGACCTCCAAGCAGGGACATGCTGCCAAGTAAAATTTAGTAGCTATATATAAGTACTGTATGTTGTTAACATTAGTAGGATTATGAGTTTAGAACATTGATTGTGGTGCTGCAGGGTACGTCTGCAGAAACGGAACAGAGTCAGACCGCAAAAAAACTCAGCTGCTCCTGTTCTGCACAGTTCAGAAAATAACATTTAGTAGCTACATATTCTGTACTGTATGTTGTAAAAATGACGTAGGTTTAAGAATTTAGAACATTGCAAGAGTGTGGTAAGGGTTTTGAAAGCCTTAGAATGTATACAGTATAAATACTAAAATAAAAATCTACCAAAGCTAAGTCTGGTCCTCTGGACATTCAAAAAACAAAACAGCAGTTTTGTTTTGTTTTTTGAATGTCCAGAGGACCAGACTTAGCTTTTGTAGATTTTTCTACCTGGATTATTGAGCATGCATCAGGGTATCAGAAATTTCTGTGTATATTTAAGAGAAAGGTTAAAACTAGTTTTTTGAAGATATATGATCAAGTATAATTGAATAAAAAGAAACTGCTGTTTGAACTGATGTATTTTTCATATTTTGTTTTAAATATTTTGAGGATAAAAAGGAGCAGACATGATAAGATTTATTCTTCTTCTGCTTCTTTTCATTTTGATTTGTGTATTATTTGTGTTTTATTGTAAACATTTTTTGTATTTTAAATGAATGAATAAATGAAATAAAAAATGAAATGAAAATGAACTAAAATAAATACTGTAGTACAATTTCCCTACTTTGTGGTTTTCCACTTATCGCCGGGGGTGGGGGGCGGGTGTCTGGAACATAACACCTGTGATAAACAAGGAACTACTGCACATAAATGAGCCGTGTTGGTTTATAAGCTGTAGATGTCTACTGTTTTTCAGTAACCAAGTGTTTTTCAGTAACAATGTTTTACAGCAGGGGTATTCAATTAAAACTCACTGAGGTCTGGTTACTTAAATTTCATCCTTGTAAAAGGTCTGATGAAAGTCCAAAGGTTTTATTGGTAAGGCCAATTACATGGTAAGACCATATTTTGGACCATATTATTTTGGATTTTTCTACCTGGATTATTGAGCATGCATCAGGATATTTGACTTCATAATTTTATTAAGGCACATTTTCAAAGTGTTTACTCAAAATCAGTTACCGTATTTTCCACCGTACACGTCGTTCCAAGTCGCATCAGTCCATATTTGTCTAATAAAGTGGAAAAATCTATAAATATGTCGCTTCGCCATATATGTCACATCTATTAACGCATCACAACTGACAACCTGGAAATGTGGGCCGAACCCGGGCCGGTGTTGTGCCGAAAACCGATGGGCTACCAAATGGAGGCTGTGGGAGTGTGCACTGGAGGACTTTAACAAGAATTTAACAAGATTAACACTTAAAAACAATTATTTGTTTTCTCGAAATTATAGTAAAGGTGTGTCTCAGTCTAACGTTTGCTTAATAAATGCATTCAAAAACGTTCGAGACAAAACTTGTATTTAACATGTCCTGAATGACTGAGAATCTTAACCAGCTTAATAAATGCACTTTAAAGATAAACACCTAAACAATTATTTATTTGCTCAAAATTATAGCAATTTTTTTTTAGCAAAGCGAGCTAGATGGAGCAAGCTCCATTTAGCGCACTCTGAATTTTGTCGTCGGCCAGCAAGCACAAAAAATGAAAGATCCAGTGACTCTTCCCACTGACTAATCAGTGCCCGACTGTGCGCTGATATCATGTTTAGGTCCAACAAGAACCAGACCTAGGACCCCAGGTAAGCAGGTCCCAAAAATCGGGTTTGTTCCAACGCTGAAGGTACTGTGGATAAACCATGGAACCGGCCCAAACTGGTTACATAGGAGCCTGAAACGGCCCTGTGGATAAGGGTCTTTAGTGACTGACCTCTGTTTTACAGTAACAGTGTTTTTCAGAGGGAGGCAGAATAAGTGTTCACTAATGTGCAGTTAACACCTGCTGCCTTGTTTCTTGTCAGAACAGCAGCCTCTTCAGTGCATCTCATGATATAAATGAACAAATGAATGATTGTTGTATCCCATACAAGCTGGGATCAGATGTGTGGGACCACACAGGTCTAAAACTGTTGTGCTCAGGATTTCTGCTCTTCGCGCTCCTCTTCTCGCTCTGCTGAAGATCGTTGGCACCTCCTTGCCCTCACTACAGGACTTACACAGCAAACGCCTCACTCGGAAAGCCCTCTGCATGGCAGGTGATCCCACACACCCACTACACAGCTGCTTCAGACTGCTGCCATCAGGGAGGAGACTGAGGAGTCTCCAGGCTCGAACCAGCAGACTGAGAGACAGCTCTGTTCATCAGGCAGTCAGGATGCTAAACACTCTGCCTGCTCTGCCTCCCCTCCCATTTGAACTGCCTTAACACAAAAAACTTTCTCACACATTACCACACAACACAAAGTTTTTAACACTGGACTCTGTGTCATCAAATAATAATAATAATAATTAATTCAATTTATAACGCACTTTTCATTACTGAAAATCTCAAAGTGCTACACATATATTGAATGCTACACACATTCATAAACCGGTGGCGGCAGACTACCATGCAAGGTGCTTTCCAGTCCTACCGGGAGCAACTCAGGGTTAAGTGTCTTGCCCAAGGACACAACGACACATGGTGCGGGTCCCGGGAGTCGAACCGCCAACTTTCCGATCGGAAGACGACTGCCCTTACCACTACGCCACGGCCGCCCATCAAACGGGTTATTCACTAAACTCTCGGTCATGTGCTCAGTCTGCACTACTTCTCATATTTGCACTAATGTTTGTATTACATTATTGCCTATAGTCATACTACTGTTTACATTCACTGTTTACATTTATTAATACGGTTTACATTTATTACTAGTGTTTTACATTTATTAATACTGTTTACATTTACACTACTTTTATATCTACACTACTGCTGATACAGTATTCTCTGACTAGCCTTATCTAAGGATGCCAAATGTGCCTTATGTGCCTCACTGCATATGCCACTTTGCCTCTATACCAACATCAACTACCTCATACATATACTGTGTACATTAACTCATATGCTGCTGTGCCACTCTTTGCAAATGTCAATGCTAGAACCTTCAGTTTATTTTATAGATATACTTTTTATACTACTATGCAAAAACTCAGGACAGTATTACACTTTTATTATTTCATTTTATGCTTATGTTCATTGGGTGTTTGGTGTTTTAGGGGTGTTTGGTGTTTCAGTGTTGGTGTAAATTTTCATACTTTTATACTATTATGAAAAAACTCAGGACAGTGTTACACTTTTACTATTTTATGCTTATGTTTATTAAATGTTTTAGTGTTTAGTGTTTAGATGGTTACTGTTGCACCGAGGGACTGAGAGAAACACAATTTCAATCCTGTGCATGTCCTGTACATATTGCAGTTCTGACAATAAAGTTGACTTTGACTGCTGTATTTTTTCTCCTCAGTTCTTTGGATTGTTTTGTCTTCATGTTCAAACAAATGCCCTTTAGTACAAGAACAAAACAGAATCAATTGCATCTGTCTCTTTTAGTGTTTTCTACATATGAAACACAAGCACGGAAAAAAAAGACACATTTTTTATTATTTGTAAAAAAAAAAGAAGAAGCAAGATTTATTCTGTTTTTCAGATTTTTGTGTATGAATGTTGACTCCAGACAAGTTTAAAATGAAGCTGAACTGTAATTCTGATTTTCTATTTGTTTGTTTCTTTTATGAAAGACAGAATAACCCACACAGGCTACTGATAGAACATTAAACTTCACTTAAAAACAACTAATGAAAATTAGCCATTGCTTTTGAATTGTGATTCAACGGAATAAAACAAAACAAGTGAAAGTGGCCTTGACAAAAACGGCTTTGTTTTAACTGCATTCATCTGTATGTGCAGTTTACTTATCTCAAGAAGACAAAACTGAAGAGTTTTAGATCTTTTCTTCTTTTGCCTTTCTTAAGATGTTGTTTGTTGTAATAATGTTAGATGTATGTTGGAAATGAAATAGTTGGATGTTGGTTTTATTTTAGGTCTTTCCTGTAAGCTCTGAATAAATGAATGTGAGAGGATGCAGTGAGATCAAGAAGTGGTCTTTTTGAGTTCCTCTGGGATCTGGAGGACTTGGTGAACCTTTCCTGTTGTGGGACTGAATCTTAATCTGAAGGTTCACTGCTTCGGTCCATCAAGTCAGAATCCATTAAAGATGTAAAGCATCTACTTTTTGTTAGTTTTTACAAAATATTTGAGTAAAAGGATGGAACTTAGAGCATTTTAAGCACCATTAGGTTATAGTTAAAATAAAATAATATGGAATGGTTTTGTTGATAAACGTCAGCCCAAGTATGACCTACAGAGACGTTGGACTGAATCTTTTCTGGACACTGGCGTTTTAAACATCCTTTTCTTCTGAACATTTTCATGGGCAAATGAAGTGATCGTTGACTGTGTCTGCTGCTTGTGTTTGCTGTGTGCAGGATCAGGCTTTAGGAGAGCTGGAGAAGAACAGCGATAAGCTTCAGAAGGGGACATCGTCGTCCGACAGCAGCCAGCCTGCTCACCTCCACCAGCTGCTGTGCTCCCTCCAGAAACAGCTGCTAGCTTACTGCCACATCAGTGCCATCACTGAGGTACTGTCCATCCCAATGTCCACCATTTCTGTGTTCCTGCCTAACTGACATCTGAGATCAGAATGTCGGGTTTAGAAAAAAAAAAAAAAGGTTTGTCTCAGAAATGAGTATTGGAAAGTCCAGACTCATAAAAGTCATCACATTCTTTTTTTCTTCTCAGAGTTCCAGCAGCGTGGCTCTGCTTCACAAACACCTGCAACTGCTGCTGCCTCATGCCACCGATATCTTCTCCCGCTCAGCTGCACTGATCAAGGAGAGCTGCAACAAAAGCATCCGAGAGAAGCTACAAGGTAGAGACGAGCTCGTTCTGCTGCCTGATGTTTTAACTAGAGCTGTAACAGTATGCCCAACTCATTTGTTTACGCACCTCGGTATGAGGGTCACTGTTTGGTACTGTACAACACAATAAAGTCACAAAATAAATGCTACAGTTTTTCAGACAATTCTGCCAGAAGCAGAGATAGTAAAATACAGGCTAACTTTGTTAGTGAGGATGTCACATGGACATTAATGTGTGTGTACTCATCTATTACTTACAAAGGATGTATACAGGATGTGTGTCTAACTGAAATCTGGATAAACTTTAGATTCAGAGATTCGTTGTTGTCTGAAATTATGTATGCAGGGTCCCAGTTACATACAACAATAAAATGTAAAAGAAAAACAGTAATAAGATCTAAGATATGAAGCACGAAAAACATTTCCTGATGCATGCTCAATAATCCAGGTAGAAAAATAAAAAAAAAGTTAATTCTGTTCATCTGGACATTCAAAAAACAAAACAAAAAAATTGTAGGAACGTTTCGTCTTTCGTCCGAAAGACTTCTTCAGTAGCTATGTTTACATGGACATAAGTAATCGGATCAAACGGCCGATCGGAACAAAAGTGCGTCATGTAAACGCTCCGTTCGGGTTATTTTTTGTGTATTCGGCGTGATCCAACCTCATTTGTGATCAGATCGAAACGGGTGGTTTACGCCGATCAGTAACCCAATCGGTGTGCATGTAAACACTTTATCTGTTCCTTTTATCGGACCGTAGAAACTGTCCTGACTACGCATGTGCGCTGCGCACCCCTCCCTTACGTGTTTCCTTTTCTAGCACTTTCATACTGCGAATAAAAAAGACTAAAAGCATGCGTTGCTTGCCTGTAGCTCAATCAGGAAGTGCAGTAACAACTCCATCGCCGTCATTACAATCTGGTGTGTGTGTCCATTTTTGACGTGTTTGTTTACTTTCGTCCCGGAAGTAACTTCTTCTTCTGTGGTTTTCACGAAAGTAACTTCCTCTTTGGTGTTTTTTTAAGAGAAGTGTACCACTCTGCGCATGTCAGAACTTCTGATCAGAATAATAGCCTGCTGCATGTAAACGCTCGTCATGAACGGATTGTGCCCATGTAAACGGTACTATCTAATTATGCAAACAGAACACATTTCAATCCGGTCACAGAATTTTGCCCATGTAAACATAGCTAGTCTTATAAATAGAACCTTCTCATATTGGAACAACAAGTTTGCTACTGACAGCCAAAACCAGCTGCTCCTATAGAACCGAACGTGTCGCCGCTGACACTTTTTCCACAGTTTTCCCAAGCTATTTTTAGATTACCGTAACTCTGCAACGGTTTGTGCTATCAGAAAAATTCAAAACGGTGTTTGAAAGAAAAAAAAGTGCGCTTTTTTATTGTTTTTGGTGGTATTACGGTAAAGCGAGTTTTTTAAAATTAAAATAAAAAATAAATGTCACATTTTTGTCATCTGTGTATGTTTTGTCTTGAAAACGAACAGAGTGCAGCGTGAGCAGGAAAAACATGAGCAGCAGAGCAGAGATTCAGCAAAAACTATGTCAAACAAATGTATTTCAAGGGATAAAAAGACAATAAGGAGATTCCTGGATGATTTGAATTTGGAGAAGGAGTTTCTTTTTGTTCTTTTCTTTGTTGAAGAATGAATGAGGGCTGTTACTTCATGGATAATAATTTTATACTGGGTACACATAATAGGATATAGTTTTTTTTATTTTTTATTTTTTTATTTTGTTTTTGGAATAGTATATCAAGTCTATAAGATATAATATTCATCAGTTTGTACTTTGTTTGTGTAGAAGATAATAAGGAGAAATGTAGGGAGGGGAAATTCGCCTGTAAATAATTTGAATTGTTAGTCTGTTTCTTATTTGTAAAAATAAGTGAGAATTAAAAAAAACATTCTAAATATGTTCTATAGTGTTGAAATTGTTAATTTGTGATGCAAAATCTGTACTTCATGTTCAAATGCAGTGTTTTATTAGCATAAAATCTCTAAAATCTAATTTCGCTTTTTGTTTTTTCTTGATGTTAAACAGTTTTAATAGTTGTTTTGTAACAAGTATAATGTAAAATAATGCCAGATATTGAAAGTTCTAAATATTCTGAACAAATGTGCTGAAGCACTTGGCCATAGGACATTTTCTTCATATTTTCTAGTGAAAAACAAGTAAAAAATGCCAGGCGGAAATTTGAGGCTTAGGTTTAAATTAAGGAGGACCATCAACCTAATGATGGATCGTTGATGGTTGCTTGTTATTCACAGAGGGCTGAGTGATACTACCAATAACAGCATTGTAAGGGGGACAGTTGGAACATGGAGACCTCCACCTCTGTTTAATGATGGACGGTTTCTTTTCACAAAGATGGCCTCCTTTACTCCTCTCTCAAATCATTGTTCCTCTCTGTCAAGGATGTGAACATCTTCATCTCTGAAAGAGTGACTGCTGGCCTGGAGATGAGTGTAGACTGCAGAGTCCTGACCTGATGATGTTGATCTTCTGTGCTGGGCCATCCTTTTGGCCAGTGGCTGTTTAGTTTCCCCGCTATCCACAATATTCCTGGAGGCGTCACTGTAGAAGCGAATGTGCATTGAACTTCCGGTCCGACACCGGAAGTGCCTGTTTTCCATAGGCGGACTATGGATCGCGGGTGTTTTTGAAAGTTATTTTCATTCATTTTATCGGAGCAAACACAGCTTTTGTTTAAACGGAACGTTTACAGAAATGTCCTACCGGGGTTCAGGTACCTGCTGTGCTGTTCGCGGCTGCACCAACAACCGGACCAAGCTAAATCTTTGGCTAAAACAACAGTGTTTTCAACACGGACCCAAAACAAAGAAAGAGTGTTCCTGCATCCTACTCTATGGCTGTGTCTGCGCGATCAGGTAACATCTGTAATTTCTTTTTATTCAGGGAGGGTTTAATAATGAGAGTTTTGGATGATTTACTGTCTTAAAATGATATATGTCAGGCGCGACCAGTATTTTTAGCCGAGATAGATGCTAACAAACCTTAGCCGAGAGGCCGGAGCAAACGCGTTCGCTATTTATGTATTTTTAAATTATGTCAGCGCGATCAGGTCACATCTGTTATTTCTTTTTATTCGGGGAGGGATATTAATGAGAGTTTTGGAAGATTTACTGTCTTAAAACGATAGATCTCAGACGCGACTGGTATCTTTAGCCGAGATAGCAGCTAACAAACCTTAGCCGAGAGGCCGGAGCAAACACGTTCGCTATTTATGTATTTTTAAATTATGTCTGCGCGATCAGGTCACATCTGTTATTTCTTTTTATTCGGGGAGGGATATTAATGAGAGTTTTGGAAGATTTACTGTCTTAAAACGATAGATCTCAGACGCGACTGGTATCTTTAGCCGAGATAGCTGCTAATAAACCTTAGCCGAGAGGCCGGAGCAAACGCGTTATTTTTAAATTATGTCTGCGCGATCAGGTAACATCTGTAATTTCTTTTTATTTGTCCCTCCTCTTTTAACAAAACGAGTGGTGTTCCCACATTTTTAATGAACTAAAACAACAAAGTTTGGACTGTCTTCAACTGTATTACTCGCATGTAAACAAACGGTGTTTCCGGTCAACCGGAAGTCGTGTGCACATTTCGCGCAAAGCATCATGGGACGTAGGAATAATGTGGATAAGACTGATCACAGCCCTCCTGACACTGAACAGCATACACAATATTACTCTGTTTGTGCCGGGGGACTGGATCTTCGGGATGAACCAGTCTTTGCCATAATGTATTTTGGGGTTTAAAAGCCACTGGAACGTTATGTTTAGAAAATAAACGTCTCAGTTTGTCTGAAACTCACGCAACATACGGAACGACCACTGATCTAGGTTTGGGTTCTTCTTTTCACCTGATGGCTGGCTGGAGTCCTGTTTGGGTTTCTTCTCTGCTTTCAGGAAGGCCCAGTTAGGATATCCACATTTCTATAGAGCCTGTCTTGAGTGGGATTTCACCTTCTGCCTGGCTCCTGAGTTAGTGGGGAAGTTGTCTGCTCTGTGGTACAGAGTCCTGATGACTCCTAACTTGTGCTCCAGAGGGTGATGGGAGTCAAACTGCAAATACTGGTCTGTGTGAGTGGCTTTGTGGTGTACCTCAGTTTGCAAATGTCCTCCATCAGAAACTGAGACCTCACAGTCCAAGAAAGCCAGCCTGCCATCTTTTACATCTTCTCGTGTGAACTTGTTATATTTATCCACAGAGGTGATGTAATCAGTGAAATGTTAGACTTCCTGAGATTTAATTTTAACCCAGGTGTCATCAACATACCTGAATCAATGACTTGGTAGTGTCCCTGAAAAGGACGTCAAGGCTCTCTTTTCTACCTACTCCATGTACAGGTTGGTAACAATAGGAGAAACTGGAGACCCCATAGCACACCCATGTTTCTGACTATAATATCCCCATAATTGAAGTAAGTTGACTGCAGGCACAGTTTCAAGAGTTGACACAGTTGTTCTGTGGAAAGCGTGGTCCTGCTGCTCAATGGTGTCTGATTTTAACCTTAAACTGACCACCTCTACTGCCTTATCGACAGGAATGCACGTAAAGAATAATGTTGTGGTGTGTTGGTGAGGTATATTGCCTCATCTCTCTCTCACCCAGTAGGAGGAGCCAGCGAGGTGCTCCCCAGGTTTTAGCAGGTGAAGAAGAAGAAGTGTTCGTGTGTAGATTCATTCATTCGGTTTCTGGTTTTGACGCTCGAAGGATTAAAGGCAACTGCTTGCAGATCAGTTTGTTTCTTCTTCTTCACACGCTACAGTGGTGACCCGCGTGAAATATGTCAGAACCAAACGAGGATGTTGTTTCTTCGTCGGACCCCGCCGCCGCGACGTCTGCCCAGCTGTTGCAGCCGAACCCAGCCGACTTTGCTCCCGCAGCGAGTGTTAAGCTCCCGGAGTTCTGGCAGAGTGACCCGGTTTCGTGGTTCCAGCACATCGAGGCACTCTTTCGCCTCCGAGGCGTGAACGCAGATGAAACCAGGTACTTCTTGGTCGTGTCAGCTCTGGATATGCAGTCAACCCGCAAAGCCATGCCGCTGCTGCGCGACCCGCCACACGTGGGCAAATATGGCGCCCTCAAAGAGTTTCTGCTTCGAAGGTACACTTTGACTTCAACTGAGAGGGCTGATAAACTGCTTTCCCTGCCTGGTTTGGGTGACGGCACGGCTGTGAACATGATGGACAAAATGCTGTCGCTACTTGGTTCAGACGACGGGGGTTTCCTTTTCCCTCACATTTTCCTGCGCCAGCTTCCGTCGCAAGTGAGGGCTACTTTGGCCAATTCCCCTTGTTTATCTACCGGTGATTACCGGGGTTTGGCGGAGGAGGCGGACCGGGTCCTGCTGGCTACCAGACGGTTCGCGGTGCAGAGTACATCGGTGGAGCCGGAGACGGAGGAGCCAGCGGTGGTTTCAGCTGTTGGTGCGCGAACTCGGCGGGGGAGCTCCCTTTGTTTCTACCACTGGAGGTTCGCAAACAAGGCTAAGCGATGCATTCCACCATGCACATGGGTGTCGGGAAACGAGGAAGCCGGCGCTCAGTAGCAGCTGTGGGCGCTGGCGAGCGAGGTGAGCTGCTCTTCGTCACAGACTCCCTGTCAGGACGTCGTTTTCTGGTTGACTCTGGTTCCCAGAAGAGTTTGGTCCACCCTGTTGGACCTGAATTAGCAGGCCGAGGCAGTGGCCCACTGCTAACTGCTGCTAACGGCTCTCCCATTGGAACTTTTGGCACTAGACGGGCAACAGTTTCTTTCCATGGTCGTGAGTTTGAGTGGGATTTTGTTGTTGCCTCAGTGACTGTTCCTATTATCGGTGCAGATTTTTTATGTGCTCATGGACTGTTAGTAGATGTTGCTAACCGCAGACTTATTGACGCTGTAACTTTTGCAACTTTCCCATGTGTGTCTGGGGGGGCTGGGCCGCTAACTCATGCTAATGTTTTAGTTTCAGGAGATGTTTTTCAAGGTTTGTTGGCAGAATTCCCCTCTTTAACTACACCTGCTTTTTCCTCTTCAGAAACTAAACACGGGGTCGAGCATTTCATCCCTACTACGGGACCGCCCGTTTTCGCACGTGCACGCCGCCTCGACGCTGTTAAACTGGCCATCGCTAAAGAGGAGTTTGGTACCATGGAGAGGTTGGGTATTGTTAGACGCTCTAACAGCCCGTGGGCCTCCCCCCTTCACATGGTACCAAAAGCAGACGGGTCGTGGCGCCCATGTGGCGATTTTCGCCGTTTAAATAACGTGACGACGCCTGATCGCTACCCCATTCCGCACATTCAGGACTTTTCTGTTCGGTTGTCGGGTGCTTCCATTTTTTCTAAGGTGGATCTGGTGCGCGGCTACCATCAAGTCCCAGTGCAGTCCAGCGATGTACCTAAAACTGCAGTAATCACCCCCTTTGGGCTTTTTGAGTTCCTCCGCATGCCGTTTGGACTAAAGGGGGCAGCACAGACTTTTCAAAGGCTGATGGACTCCGTGTTACGTGGCCTCGATTTTGTGTTTGTCTATCTGGACGACATTTTGGTGGCCAGCTCGTCAACCGAGGAGCACCTGTTGCACCTGAAAGAAAATTTTCAGCGCTTGGATGCACATGGCTTGATCATTAATCCGGTTAAGTGCCAGTTTGGTTTACCGGTGATCGATTTTTTAGGTCATCGAATTTCCGCGCAGGGTGCAGTTCCATTGCCTGCCAAGGTGCAGGCGGTGGCAGAGTTCCCACGTCCTCTGGTGGTTAAAAAGTTGCAGGAGTTTTTAGGCATGGTGAACTTTTACAACAGGTTCATTCCCAATGCAGCCCATCTCCTGCAGCCTCTCTACGAGGCCCTGCGCTCAAGAAAGCCGACTGACACAGTGGTTTGGACCCCGGACCGGATCACTGCTTTTGATGGTGCTAAGTCCGCGTTAGCTAGCGCGGCACTCCTAGCCCATCCAGATTCAGAGGCCCCGATTGCGCTGACAACTGATGCTTCAGATATAGCTGTGGGGGCCGTTGTAGAGCAACGCGTTGGCGACGCATGGCAGCCGTTGGCATTTTTCAGCCGTAAATTGCGGGACTGCGAGCGCAAGTACAGCGTTTTTGACCGCGAGTTGTTGGCGCTATTCTTAGCTACACGGCATTTTCGTTTTTTGCTGGAGGGTCGTTCGTTTACGGCTTATGTGGACCACAAACCACTCACGTTTGCAATGTCTAAAGTTTCGGAGCCCTGGTCAGCGCGTCAGCAACGGCACTTGGCGGCCATTTCAGAGTTTACAACGGACGTCCGCCATGTGGCTGGAAAATCCAACTCAGTGGCAGACTGTCTGTCACGGGTGCTCGTTTGTCCTGTGCTCCTCGGGGTAGATTTTTCTGCCATGGCCGCTGACCAACCGGGAGACGCTGATATAACTGCCCTTCGTGCCGGCGTTTCAGGGCTTAAGCTAGAGGAGGTCAAATTGGGAGAGGGCGGTCCTTTGATCCTGTGTGACGTTTCCACAGGCCGGACACGCCCAGTGGTTCCATCAGGTTGGCGCCGCCGCATTTTTGACTCCTGGTCATCGAATTTCCGCGAATATATGTATATATATATATATACATATTTCATATATATATATATACATATACGAATTTCCGCGAATATATGTATATATATATATATACA
>JBBPBX010009449.1:33890-56147 GCA_038048925.1 Garcialebias charrua | reverse complement strand
ATATTGAGGTAAACTTGATTTGGTAGTAGTTTAGTCATCCACAACACAGTCTGAGGCCCAAATGATGCATAATATTTTCAAGGCTCACTCAGAACTGCTGAAACTTTATCATTTGTCAACACACAATTGTATTAGTCTAAATGTCTGGCATGAAGCCCAGATGTATACATGAATGGTTGGCCTTTAATAAAAAACTGTAAACTTCTGTCTCTTACCGTCACTCCACTGAAGTTCGTCTCGTTCATGACATTCAGAACCATTTTTCCTACTTCTCGATCATCGACTGTGAAGTTGTGGTAGATGTTCTGCCTTTGTTTTATCCGCAGCAGCTCCATAACTCGAGTCAAGGTCTTAGCAATTACCCAGATCCCATCGTAGGCGAAGCCGTGAAACTTGCTTGCCTCCACACCTTTCTGCCGAAGCTCTCTGGTATACTCCATCTCATACTCCTGTGGGGTCTGAAAGGCGAGAAAGACAAAGAAGTTGAGAAAACGACTTTCTTCCTACTTTTAATTTTATTTTTACGATGCAGCTTTTCTTTAGCTTTAGCGCATCATTTCAAAGGCATCACTATTGTAACCTTGAAATTTTAAATCTAAGAGTGCACATCTGGAAATAAGAAAAACAAATGTCTTTTGGAAGCAAAGTTTTGAAGCTACATATATATTTTCTCAAAACAATTATGGAAATAATTTTAGTAGATGCTCTTCTGTGTGATAAAATACCTTCTGAATGTAACTACAGTGAAACACAATTAGAAAATAAACAAACAAACAAAAAAAAGGTAAAATACAAATTCTAACGTGTAAAAAGAAAAACTTTAGTTCGTTGTAAAAACTTATTCAGAAATACTTCAGTATTCATTTTCTTTTTAATTGAAATATTTGATTGTTTTTCCTGACTATATAAGTTTTTTTTTATTTTGTTTTTGCAACATACTTGAAGAAAGGATACAGTTTCTTATTTCTAACAACCACATGAGAATTATGGGAAAAGGTTTTTTTTCAGATGCTGCAAAAAATGGAATTTAATTGTCCGCAGTGGACAAGGAAAAGTGGAGTGGCGTGTATTCAGTATGGCAATCTAAACACTAGACTTGCAGTTGTATCCTGACCTGGACAATTTGATAATATTTCTCTGAGCATGCTGGGATGAAAAAAGTGAGAAAGAAGATGAAGGTAGAGGGGTCAAAAGTTCAGGAAAAGTGCATGGAAGGGTGGAAATTGTGCAGGAACAAGACCAGTAAAAGGGGTACAAGAAGAGATATGACTATTAGGACATGTGGGAGAGTTTAGAGTAATGACCCAAAAAGAAGAATATTTAAAAAAGTGACATTTATCTGAAGGCAACAATTGGTTGGATTTCCAATTAGCAATACGAAAGACCAGTAAAGAGGTATAGAAAGTATGGGAACAGCACAGTTACTGGAGTTAGGTGGACACATTTGGGACAACAGTGCTTTCATGTCATGTCTTTAGTCTTTCCAACTTTATTTTTTATTTATGCAAGTAGCTGATATTTGAAGTTGGTTGAGTTAAGTGCTCAATAAACTGCATCGCTTACAAACGGGGTTAAAACTAGTTTGTAACTTTTTCAGATTCCTCACCCTGCCAGAGATGCCCTTGACTGGTCGAGAACTGAGGGGCTCGAAGTCCACGCTGATGTATCCTTCCATGGCAGTGAGAAGCTTCTTGACCGTGCAGTTGGTGGTGTTAGCCTGCTCCCACCACTTGTGTTGGTACCAGCCTGGGATGATCCACTGGTATTTACTACCAAACATGTTCAAGTTATATGCCTAGAACAGGTAAAAAGAAAGGAAGGGAAGGTTAGAGCCATGAAACAGTATGATAAGTTATGTGATGGCAACGAGGGACAAACAGAACACCAGCAACACAAAGCTATCCAAGGAGGGTTCCAGGGACATGCCTCCCCAGAAATTTTGGAAAAGTCTCCTCAGTCTCCTCCAGCCATTTGAAGTGCATTTTACCAAATTCTTAGGTCTGACAGTTGAGAATCGACACAGATAAAACAAGCCAGAACTTCTCAAATGTTGGATGTCTACGGTACTGTAGTTATCAACCTTTATATGGGACAGTGGGAACAAAGTCTGGGGCTAACCCCCCAAAATCAGGACAGTTGGCAGGCATGCAATGATTGACCTATGAGTAGTGACATGTCTGAAATCTCCACACTGTTAACTTTATGACGGACCAACCAAAAGTCTGTCGGAGTTTGCTGAACACCCACAATCCTTCACTCTCATGGACATACACCAACTAAGATGCACTTAAGTATGTTAGTGGGTCAATGTTTGAATAATTGTCTTCAAGTAAGAGCAAACTTTTTCCTGTGAGGGCCACATAACTTTTCCCTTCTCTGGTGGGGGGCCGGAGTCAGTTTGTAACAGGAAAAGGTGTGACGATTGCAGGAGTGCCTAAATGTAAAAATGTATTGTTTTCCAGAAAGCACAATCAAATAACCCTCTCTGGGTTCTTCACAGCACAAAAGTCAGGAGATAAATAATAACACTATTAATAAAATAAATAATAACCAAATAACCCTCTCTAACAAAAGTGCAAATGTATTCTGCTGAGCTAACAGTCCACTTTTTAGCTTTGAGAGTTTGTCTGCTCGCATTTGGCCTTGCAAGCTATCATACTTGTCTTTGTGACGGGATTCATAGTGTCGCCGCAGATTGTATTCTTTGAATACCGCCACCGCCTCTTGACAGATGACACAGACAGCCTTTTCTTTGCATTGAACAAAAAAATAATCCTTTGTCCACTGCAGCTTAAATGCCCTGCATTCTGAATCAAAATTTCTCTTACCTAATCTTTTTGCCATTATTCCGTTCTGTCTTTGACAGGGGCGGGTTTAGGATTTTTTTCTGGGGGTTGCCAGATAGGGGCACAGACCGCAGAAGGGTGGAACACAATAAATCAAATGTGGAACAATAGTTCAAAATAGTTCATAACTAAGGAACATTTTATTGCAAAAGTCCAACTTTATTATCAAATACAAATACACACATGAAAAAAAAATCTAAATGCTCTATGGTATTGTTCTGGGGGCCGGACCAAATGTGGAGGCGGGCCGCATCCGGTCCGCGGGTCGTAGTTTGGGGACCACTGAGTTAGAGGATTGGGGGATTTATTTTACAATCCTTCTTTGTATTATTGTCCATATTTGCTGTATTCACCTGTATTCACTTGTCATCAACTTCACGTAGACTCTCTCACTGGTACATTTTCATCTTCTTTTTTTTATTTTTATAAAAAAACAAGAAAGAAAAAAAACAAGTACATTTTCATCTTTAAATCACTTCTTGGTCTGCTGCCTTCATACATCTCCTCCTACATGTGTCTATGTGAGTGCAGCTACAGTGTGCGCTCTCAGAACATTATTACATCCAGTGTTTCCTCAGTGAGAACTGAACGTGGCAAAAGGGCCTTCTCCTACTCCGCTCCTTTTTCCTGGAATATCTTGCAAAAAGATGTGAAGCTCTTGACCTCTCTAAGTGGCTTTAAACATCTGTTAAGTTCCTGGCACGAACCAATGCAGACATGTCCCTGTTTTTAGTTTTCTACACCGCCTCATAATCTGTTTTTTTTGCTGCTCTTCCTTTTAATTATCCTTTTAATAACCATTTTATTTTCATTTGTAAAAAGATATATATATATATTGTTCTGCATCCTTTGTGATTGTCTATTGCTGGCATTGTTGTCATCACTCTGTTAAAATCCAGGTCTCTCTTGTAAATGAGTCTTTGTGGCTCAATGGGACTAACGTGTTTAAATAAAGGTTGAATGAAAATTGTGCATATATAAACATTGAATCCCTATATTAAGCAAATATGCTAACAGATTAATGTGCAGAGTGTAAATACATAATTGACCATTTTACAGATACTAATGAGCGTGCTCCAAGTCAGTACTTTGGGACGCATTGTGGTCTAAATATATTCATACTTCTGCTGTTTGATTTATGCTTAGTCTAAACAGTGTGTCTACCTCTGTTTCATCTGTGCTCTGCAGTCATTCAGACACACCAGCAACATTGCACATTGAGGATATTTCACTATCGCAATGCAAAATACAAACAAACAAAAAAAATTATAAATATGTTTGCATATAAAAGTTAACAAAAAAGGTGTAAAGGACCAAAAACTAGAGTGGAATGCCAGCCTTGAGTACCAGAAATAGCTTTAAATGTATTTGAGCATGTGATGGATGATTTTATGCATGAACGTTGGTGCTTATGTGCTTTGTAGAACCTAATGTTAAAAAGACATTAAGTAAGCGTTAACTTTTGAACATTTAAAATTGAATGTGTAATCGAGTACTTACACAACAGAAGACTTGGGAGGCCAAGTTCTCATCAAACTGACCAATGATGATTCTCACATCGTTGTCCTGAAGAAGAAGAAAAATGTTTTGTCAACAAAAAATGCTTTCCTTTTATAGAAAAGTGTGGCAGCACTTCTTAACTTTTACTTATTTAGTGCCGGATTAAAACCAAGTCCGCTTTGATTGGTCAAAAATTATTTAAAGTTCAAACTAGCTGCTTGTTTTTTTTTTTCTTGTTTTTTTCTGTGGTACACAATGTGCTTTCTGTAAAGCTGCAAAGCATGCTGGGGTAATGGAGCTAAACAAAAGCTGTATGTCCTTTACTTGTGAACTTTAATTCAGGCAATAAATCCATGAGAGAAAAACTGAAACCTCTGTGGGATCAACCATTTTTGTGTGACATCACATCACACTGCTGTTCATAGAATGAACCATGTTGCGTGTGCTGAATTTTTTAAAAGTATGTTGGACCTAAATGGAAATCCAGAAGTACAGAATAATAAGCATGATCAAACTGCAAAGTGCATTATTACAGAGAGTATATGGGGGTAGAACAACACACCAACCAGGCTGAAGAGCCCAGATTAGCTTGGGGATTCAGGACACAACATGGCCCAGTGAATGACTTGGTAAATAATTCAGATTCCCTGGGTGGAAATTCAACATGTTTGCAGGTGGTAAACAGAAAGAAATCAAAGGTGGGACCGTGCCTTTTAGTGGGCGAGTGCAGTCCTGAGCATGTGCACACAGAAATGCATACAGTTGTTGATTAGACGTGACAAATTGCATGTGGAAATACTGACACCGATTGGATGAATCTGTATCAGACCAGATGCACAAACAAACAACATAATGAGATTAAAAGTTTTATGAAGACTTATCTATGATGAAAAGTTAAAGGGGACCAAATATTGGTTTTATAAATTTTTATGGTATGTCTGTGGGCTATCCAGACCATGTTCATTCAATTTAATGCACAAAATAATTATTAGATAAAAAAATATCCCCTTTCTAGTTGTGCCTTTTCTGACTTCCGTTCTGAACAGGCTGTTTATGATAATGAGCTCTGAAGGCTACGCCCTTCAAAAATCTGTTTACATTAACTCCGCCCTCCAAAGGGGACCCTGAGTCAGACCCAGAGGCAGACGCCATTTTGGGCAGGGCAAATGAGGCGCTGACGCGTCGCGTAGGCCGCTGAGAAACATCCATAAGTTCACCCTCCATGTTAAAAACTCTTCGTCTGACTCTTCGAAAACAAGCAATAAGGCTGCAGAGTAACACACTGGCTGCTAACTGCTATACACGCTCTCTCTAGCGGGGACCGCTTTTTTTGACGGACCACATCCGGCGCTGACCGGATATGGTCCGTGAGCAGTCGTCCGGTTGATTTAAGAGCCCGTAAATAAGTTTTTTCGTTTTTACTGATAGATAATTAGTTATTAGCGGTACTGCATTTTAACAACAACGAAACATCGAACTCTGAGATGAACTCAGGAAAAACAACCGTGACGTCTTTTATACTGAAGTGGGTTGAGCCGCACCAGGGGTTGCTAGGTGAGGGGCTGGACTCAGGTTGGGGTGGGTTGTCCTACGGCTTGTGACATCACAAGCCGTAGGATTTGAAAACGAGACATTTATATCACTGAAAAATAAATATACTTAGAGTAAATATACCACTGGGTGCATTTTTTTGGCCCTAGGACTGTTTTTTTAAGAAGTAAATAATCAAAGTTGAGTTAAAAAAAACATTAAAAAGTGAATTTTGCATCTTTGGTCCCCTTTAAACAAAGACACGTAAAAAAAAAAAGGTTCAAACACCAGCAGTAATTTGATAAAACCTGTGCTTTCCTATCTAGATATTAGAGCCAGTTAGAAACAGTTCATGAAGTCATCCTCCAGGCTTCACCATATGCCATGCACCCTCAGATCAGAGGGGCCAACTACTAATCATCTTAATCCCAACACTTCTCTCCTGGTTACACCCGAGTCACTGCTGAAACTCTTGAGGGACATTTTGTATATACCGGTAATCCTCTCTGATCATCAACTCTAGCATCTTCGCAAAACACAAATATCGGTAGAAGCCCAAGAATGTCAGGTATAAGCTCTAAATTTAATTCCGGATGTGCTTTTGTGTCCTTTTCTTGTGTTGGTGAATGTGTATTTGGGGGAGGCAGACATGCCAGTGGCGACTCAGTAATACGCCTGTTCCCTGAAGGAAAGGCACTTAACCCAAATGACTCCAGCTATGTCCAAGGGCCACGGGCTCAGTAAGAACTCCAGCCTGCCCGGCAACAAAACAAAAGCACTGCATAGTTGTAGGCAAGGGCATAAGTCAGTGTGTTGTGTTGGTGTGCTACAAACAGACTGGGGGCACTGAAGAGCCCTGAATTACCCTCATTGCTCAAGCTTTTATGTAACTGTAACAATTACTGTTTTCAAAGAGGGGAAGCCTCCACTGCTTTATCCATAACTGGGTTATTTGTCACTTTATAATTGTTCTTAATGTGTGCGAGTAATATACACCACATATTCCCAACAAGGCGCCGTTAAGGATTATTAAACACAAACAGATGAACATCACTGGTCTTTTATGAGCTTGATGAAAATTTGATTGAGACTTTGTTGCTTCAACATCACCAATTTCATTGTGATGACCATTGTGCTGCACACATGACTAAATATTAGCGCATGCAGGATGAAATTATGTTTTTAATTTTTACAGATGAGCGCGCGGTTATCACGGTTCGGTGTGGTTAGATCCAAGCACAGGCGGACACGGGGAGCACGAAACAAAACAAAAATAGATTTATTAAATAAACAAAAACAAAAGGCTGACGTGGCAACAACAGCTTACAAAAAAAAAAAAATGCAGGGGAGGAGGCACGAGGAGGACCGAGACCTCCGATAGGTTTGCAGAACAATGAGACAAGACAAGAGATGATTTAAATAGCAAACTGGGTGAGAGGGGAAGTGGAAACACCTGTGTTGAGATGCTGATTGGGGACAGGTGAAGGTGGCAGGCTGAATGGAAAAACACTGGGGAGGCTTACTGATGGTACTGTATATGAATTATGGCACAAGAAACACTGGGAAGCAAATAGGATTTAACCAAGAAAACACAACTAAATCCAAAGGACAAGAAATAAAAACAAACCTTGAAAATAATGCTTAGATTACTGGGAAAAAAAATCACAAAAGTCACAAATACGGCAACAATTATGATCACTAGTTTGACTTTTTATGAGGCAGCTGTGACTGAGTGGTTAGAGCAGCCCTCCTCCAGTAGGAGTTGGGTATTCAATTCCACCAGCAGCATGCTGAAGTGCCCCTGGGCAAGACACTGAACCCCTCATTGCCTCCAATGTGTGTCCCATCAGTGTATGGATGTGATAAAGCACTGATTAATCTTTGTATAGATCTAGCAAAGTGCTATATGAAAATGAGGGCTATATAAGTACTGTACAGTCCATTTACCATTTACTTTATTAATTGGTCTAAAAAAGAAAACTGCATAGGAAAGACCAGCTTGGATTGAAAACAACACTAGAACCTTACAGTAGATTGGCCCTTTGAGCTGGCTGATAGATGTGAGGCTGTTGCTCTGGCTTTGTGCTGTTTGGGGATTTGGATCAGCAGAGGTGCTTTAACAGTTTTATTGGTTTCAATAAAATACTTCCATAAAATAGGCAAACTTATAATGATATTATAAGTGCAAGCCATGAATTTGCAGTTGATTCTATGTGGGCCACAAAACATGCTAAATCCCTTTTGTTTTCTTCAACAGTGTTGATGTGTTGATTTCATGGCTATTTTAAGCAGGACATGGAGGTTAGAGATGTGTCATTCCCATAACACAACTGAAGCATTTGTTGAGTGTAATACTGTAGTGTGGTGAGGAGTGGTGACTTATTACACAGTCAGATGCTGAAACGTGAATCTTCAGTTTACTGTTAGTGTTGCAAGTGAAAATTGCCGCACGAGTGAGAATGATGCCAAGATGGCCGCGCTCAGAGCAGTTGCAGCTTCACGGGCTCCCGGTACATTCACAGCTTTTAGTAGTTCTGATTTTGACTCTGTACCTGACTCTGCATGATTTATGCATGTGAACTATAGCCGAACTGACTCTGACTCTGAATAAAGTGAAGATAAACAAATTTCCACTTGTCATAAGTCAGGGCCAACAAATTTATCCTGCCTCCATGAAACGCAGGTGATCATGAAATTGCCTGCATGCATGCCTGTTAGCAAAATATCTCAAAAACCAGTAACCATTGTTATTTTTTAACTACCGGTACAACTGATTATCTTTTGGAGTCAATTAGATTCAACATGGCTGCCACAATCAACCTTATCAAACACTAAATTGGTCATATATCTGTGAGTTTTACAAATATTATCCTAGAATTTTGTATGGTAGTAGCGGAGCATCATCCCCAACACATACTACGAGTGCTTACACATTGCTTAAGGTTGTGGTTTAAAACTTTGGCGTGCAAGGAGATGGGTGATATACATTCTCTTGAGATGTAGTTTCATTTTAAGACGTATCAATTTTATTTTATACATTAATTCCGTTACTGTTGACAAACAGAGAAGCATAAATAAATAAAAACTGTCTCACACCTTTATTCCTCCATTAAATTGACAAAAATCCAGGTAACCTGACATGAACGTTTTTGTACTTTACGCGAAAAACACAAACACAAATGTCCAATGACAACAGGCACACTTGACAAAAAAGCATTTAAAGCTTTTTTATTCTCACGGGGAGGCCACAACCAGTACACCACTTACTCTACTAGTTATAAATACATAATTGATTATAGATACTAATGTATTTTTATTTAAATTAAACCGTTTTTCGAAAAGTAAAGCTGCTTAAACTGCCTCCCAGACAGTTAAGTTGTTGCAAAGTACAGTACAGGTAGTCCTCGACTTACGACGGTCTCGAGTTACGACGTTTCGCGGTTACGACACATCTCCCATAAAATAAAATAATATATATATATTTATTTTGAAAAATGTATTTTGAAAAGCCGAGTTACGCAATTTCCAGTTTTATGGGCGGAGGAATACAGAGGCGGAGACTTTACGTATGGACCGAGGTTGACTGCAGAACCAGTGCGAAGCAGTGGAGACGTACAGGCAGCTGCAGATCTTGGAGGAGCAATGAGCTAACATGCTAACAGACCTGACTGTAAACGCTCTGGACAGAGGTTGACCGCGGTTTTACGGCAGATGGACCGAGCTGGACGGTGGTTTTATGACAAACGCAATAGAGAATTCGGAGGAGGGACAGAGGAACGGCTTCACCAGCATACCAGTAGGAAATTAACTATTTTTTCCCTTCATTATGTCTCCCAAATGTACCGGTATGTGTTTTTTGATAATTATGAAGGGTATTGTGTTAGGATAGGCTAAGTGCTTGGTAAAATACAGTACTGTATGTATATGGTTCAGTATGTACGTATGTTCCGACTTACGCTGAAATTCGCTTTACGATGCCGCGCAGGAACAGAACTCCGTCGTAAGTCGAGGACTACCGGTATAACACACCCCAGTCTACAAAATGTCTGCCAACGCTTATATTTTATGCTCAAACTGATAAATAATAAACAGCACAGTTATAGAAATTGAAAATAAAGTTGGCTGTGCGTGTGTGTGTGCTCATTTCAAATGGAAGCCTGTCTTTGTTTTATCAATGTTTCTTAATCCAGCCTGTGCAGGGAACTCGAGGCGGGGAACGAGGGAGAAAATGAAAAAAGGCAGAAAGCAGCAGAGAAACGTCGAGAGCGGGCTGTGAAGATGCCCTGCAGCAGTGATGCCTGTCTGCATTTTGAATATTTCAGCTGGAATATCACAGATGTGTGCGCTCTATTTGTGGATCACACAGAGTGTCAGAGGCCCACACCCACTCCTTCCAAACTCTCTGAAAAGATTTTCAGGCAACGCTGAGATTTGCATATTCAGCGTTAATTCAAGATGGGTGATGTCAGCTTAAAATGTCAGACCTTAACATGCAGATTACACACATTTTAGGAAGGGAAGCTTATCTTTCTGTTTCTTCTACATCCCAATGTCTCCTCAGCTCGATCTTATTGACCTGCTTCTTCCAGTGAACATTGTTTCTACAATCATATCTATTTCTCTTACTGGCCATTATTCTCCTCCAGCACAAATTGTCTGACTGTGCTATTTTTCACACTACCTGATGGTGATACATGCACAGACCTTTTAACATAATAGTGTAAGCTACAGCTTAAATTAAAGTGGGGTTCTATGAGGAAGTGCTAAACAAATCTCTTATGTGTCGTAGTTTGCTTTTTGAATGACCTCACTTTGGAGAAATTAGATTTAATTTTGACAGGATCGATAAACTCATAAGTAGTCTGATCAAGTTCAAGACCAAAGGTAAATTATGAAATCTTATCAAAAATGTCTTGTTATGGTTGAATAAGGTTCTGAAATGGGTTGAAAAATATTTGCACAACAGAGAGCAAATTGTAAATTTTAATGGTAAATTGTCACAGCGGGATGTCCTAAAATGTGGAGTTCCACAAGGATCCATTTTGGGTCCATTGTAGTTTCTCATATACATTAATGATCTAGCAAAAGCATCTAGTATTTTGTCATCTATCTTATTTGCTGATTAGGCTAATTATGGACTCATTCAATTTGCTCAGTGGTTTCAGTTAAATAAACTAACTTTATGCTAAAAAAAAATCTAATTTCATCATTTCATAAGAATAAGAATTACAATACAGAAAAAAATTATATTAATAACAATTTACTTTCCAGTGTTTCATCNATGATTTTCTTCAGGCAAAAGTTTTTTTCTCTGAAACTGAAACACTTCTGCAAGTTATACAATGGCATTTATTTTATTTATTTTTTTACAATTCCAACATGTTGGTTCAGTGGAGCTTAACTAAACACCTGGGAAATTAGCAGCCATTGCTTCTTTTATCAGGGATGTTGCCTTTCTAAGATTACATCAACCAGATGTTTTAGATTAGCGCTCAAACCAACACAACATGACATTTTACCTTGTCTACATTTCTTATTGTAAATTCATTTGGGATAGTACTTATCCCTTTTACTTACAGTCAATCCATAAACTTCAAAACTATTTTGTAAGGATTGTCATTAACTCTCCACATTTAGCTCCATCCACACCTCTGTTTAAAAAATAAAATTCTTACAATTTATGATGTGAATAAGTATCAAGCAGGAATCTTGATGTGCAAAGTTATACTTGTACCTAAATATGTTCACAACTTCTTTAGAGTTTAATTCTTATTATCAGTACAACTCCAACATTTTCCTTCTGTTGAACCACTGTTGCTAAATTGTCATTGATGCATCAAGGTGTTGTGCTGTGGAACAGTTTAAAACAACTAAGTGAATCATGTACATTATCTGTATTTAAAAGAAAGTTGAAGAAAGTTTATAGATTTAACACATTTATTGTTTTATTTTTATTATTATTATTTGATTTTTGGACAATTTATATTTATTATGAACTGTTATATGCTTATTGCTTAGGTGTGTGTTGTGTGTGTGTGTGTGTGTGTGTGTGTGTATGTTTAAAGTAAGACATAAGCTGATGTATAAAGTGTTTATGATTTTTTATTTTTATTTTTAGAAGGGAGAGGACCCGCTTGTAAGCCCATTTTGGGTTTTTTATGACCTCTCTGGCACATTTAGGTTTTTTTATCTTTTCCTTTATGTGCGTTGCTTCTTTTTTGTGCAAAATAAATAAATAAATGCAGCTCTCTTAAAACATCTGGAGTATATTTTTTATGCCGTCCATGTGAACATAGTTTATTAAACTTCACAACACTGTCAGCTCTTTATTAAACCAATATTAACATAGAATTGTGCAAACACAGAAAGCAACATAAAATATAGGAATAAAAGTAGGAATCAAATGTGTTCGTTAGAAAAACCATGTAGTGTGAAACTAATGGTGGCGTGAAGGCTCACAAAGCTGCTTTCCCCTTGGAACTGTTAGGAAACTTGCTCAGAGTAGCTGTTAGCTTGTCAGTTCAGTAAGAAATAAACTCAATTTTTCCAAATTGAGGCCAATCAAAAAGCTATTTACAACAGGTAGGATGTTAATTGTTCATAACTTTTCGACAAAACTTCCCCAAAATGTATCATCTCAGCTAGCTTGATATAATTTTTACAGTGAATTTAGGTGCCATACTTCTTAATGAACTCACATCAATCTAATTTACCTCTTGTTCCACTTTAAACAACAAAAAAGAAAGAAAGACAGTACGGTGTTCCCTTTTTTAAATGCATGATATGCTTTGAAAGGCCCACAGATCTGCTTTACTAACCTTGAGTTTTTTTACGTGGACGCAGGGATCATTGGAGAAGCTTTCTGTGTCTGCAATCTGAATGTCTGCTTTCTCCAGCTCATTGGTCAGATCATTCCTCACCTGAGAGAGCAAGACATGAAGAAAAGGGAAGAAAGTAAGTAAAAACAGAATTAGCACAACTGATTATTTATAAGCTCTATGGTACATTCTTTTAGTTTTACAGAACTTAACCCACTTGCAATGTTTCACAATGCACCAGAAATGTAATGGCAATGGAATCCAAACCAAACCATAGAATATATTGATGCCACTCATTAGTTTGATGAGTGACACTGTGAAGCCTGTCATTCAGAATTAGGGATTTTCCCAATCAAACGTGAGGTTCAAAGGAAGAATCTAAAGTGGTTTTTACACATGAACACCAAAAAAAGGGCCATAACAAAAGCACAGAAAATTAGACTCCATGTTTCTGCACGACTACTGTTCACACATGGGCTTCACTGTGGGAGCTCTGAACTGGAAATGTGTTTCCAGCTAAAAATATGACAGAAATCTGAGTAGAGCAAGAAGTGGGATTTCAAAAGACATGATGGAATATGATGTGGAACCAGTTCTGCTTTGATAACAGCACATTGAGAATCATCGGTGAGGCTTTCCGATGTTGTTTTTGCGTCAGTATCAGTACTATATATGTGTACAAAAATATTGACGGGTGAGCAACATCTTGGAAAAGACACGAAAAAGCAACACATCAACATGCAGACTTGCTGTATTTACACACAGTTTCACTCTGTTATTTTCTGATGGTCTTAATCGGTGGCTCGTGTATGACAGCAAAAATCTGGAGCAAATTTTCAAGAACATTTCCCCCTCACAGGCCTCCCTTTGTAAAACTTACCTTATGAAACACAAAAAGCAATTGTAAATCAGTCAATTTTACAGACGAGCTGTGGTTGCAGCTGAGAGTCATTCACAAAACATAGTGCTATTTTACAGACGTGCTCAAATTTGCTGTGGTTGCAGCTGAGAGTCATTCACAAAACATAGTGCTACTCTTTGTGTAAGATTTATGCTTAAAATAGCATTAACTACTCGAGTCAAAATGTCCATTTTAACTCATTTTTAGTTTTTCATATCGTTTTATAATGTAGCTCTTTTTTTGTTTCTTATAATATCTTCCATTTACTTTTCATTTTATATGCTTTTCTAATGACTGTCTACTGTTTTCATCTGTGTTCTTTGTTTATATCAGGCCTCTCTTGTAAATGAGTCCCTGAGGCTCAATGAGATTAACCTGTAGAAATAAAGGTTGAATTGAATTGCCACCACAGCCTTTGAGCTTGAAATCTTGCAAAATTGCACGAGATCTCACATGATCATATTTTTTAGGCATTATAAAAACAGTAACAGCTCTCATTTCTTCTTATACAATGATCCTAGTGTAAAACTCTGGCATGAAAGAAGGTTAATTTAAGAGAAGTTGGACCTTTAATTTAAAATGATTTGACGCCTTTGCTCCACTACATATTCGGAATGTGTAAATGCAAATAAGCTATGTATAAATTACACTATCACACTCAGATAAACAGCAAATATTGAAGGAAACAGAAATATGCTAATCTGCGCCAAGCCCCTCACCCAAAAAAACACAAGAGTACAATATATACGCTCAGTGACTAACTACAGCAATCTATGGCAATGGCCTGGACAAGCAAAGGCCTTGTATAACCTTTGACCTTAATTTGTGACCTTGACCTTGAAGCTGAAAAGTGTACACAACATTTCATCTAATAAAGTTATATTAAAATTATCTTGAGCGGATCAGAAGTTATGGGCGGGAAAAGAGACGGTTCACATGGAATGAAACTGAGGACTGAGACTACACCTTAATACCTCTGCCTTTCAAGGTCCAAGATTCTTTATTGTTGTTTGCATCACATGTGGTACATGAGGTGGAACAAAACTGTGTAATCAAGGTCCCAGTTACACCCAAAAATAGCAAAAATATCCATCCATCACCTTTTACCCGCTTCTTCCATGTTGGGTCAAGGGGTCGCCGGTGCCCATGTCCAAATATCAAGTATAAAAAGAAACAGTACACAAGGATCTAAGATATATGCTAAACAATAATAATGTAAAATAATATGGTACATTAAACAGCAGCTTGAACGTGAGTCTGTAATGAGCAGATGGGTATACAGTATGAATACAGCAGCTTAAAGGCAAGAAATCAACAGCACAGCTAAAACAACCTATCACCAATTAAACAGGCATCACAGTGATTGTTCTGGTTAGGGATTCATGAGTCTAACAGCTTCAGGGTAGACGCTGTTCCTCAGTCTAGTGGTTCTACACTTCATGCTCCTCAACCTCCTCCCTGAAAAGGGCAGGGTGTATACAAATTAAAAGGATGTACACAGTGGAAGAAGTGCACAAGGTAACACACCCAGACTATCATATTGGCCTGACTCAGTTGTTTCACCAATGAAATCTTGTTTCCACAATTAAAAACTGCGTGCATGTGTTACATGGACACACATTTGGTTTTTCACAGATCAAGACAAAGACGAACCGATGCAGCTTTGAAATTATTTTAGTTGCACATCTTGGCTGGTTGATGTATCCGCAGCAGCCGTGTGTCTGTTCTGATTCATTGATTTGGTGGGATGGAGAGAGTAATGCGATCAGAGAAGAAGAAGAATAGAGCAGGTGTCCCACAGGGACGGTACGCCGGAGGTGCTTTATCATCTATCACTCCTACTTCCTCACAAACACATTCTGCACCATGATTTGTGGGGCTTGCATGCCTCTGTGCACATTTTCAGTTGTCGTACAAAAAAAAGAAAGTTAACCTCTGTTGCAAGCTTATGAGCAATCATGCACACTATCCCAGCCTTGACAAACCTAAACACTACAATTAGACAAATAGAAGCGTTTGCAATGTGAAGGTCTCTATTTTATTTATTTTTTGTGCTGGGCTTCAGTGATGACATCTGATTCGGTCTGGGATCAAATGCTTCAGATTTCCTCGGGCTGTGCCCTGAAGGCATCATCAGTCTCTCGGCTCACACACAGGAGCCTGGCACTCAGGATGAGCTGAAACATCAGAGGGTATTTGTTCTCAAATGTTCGTGCCAAGCATAGTTGGCAGTGACAACACAAAACAGCTAACTGAAGAAGGTCTTATGTGTTTGCCCTATTTTTGACCGAGTGCCTTATCCATAGCTCTTAAACAGCTTCAATATATTTGTTTTATGTTGGCTGGCCAAAGCCCCAATCGTCTGGCAGGAGAGAAACTTTAATGTATTTTTAAGTCAAAAGGCAAATTGTCATGTTAATGAAGAGAATTTAAAATGTATACCTATCTCAAAACATACTTGCTGGATAAATGTATATGCTGGATAAATGTACAGTATATGATATGCCAATATGTAAAAACTTATTTGGCTGATAACTGATATCAATACCAATATTTTTTCTCTAGACCTAATTACAGAGACTACATCGTTTTCTCTGCTGTGGAATTAAAATAGTACATGATTCTGCATGGTCAATTTGGCCGGCTACCAAATGCAGATTGCAAAAACGGGGCTGAAAATGATGTAACACGTCAACTTGGATTATGTTTAATGTCAAATTTATTCATGATGTTTACTCTCTTTAACACAATGACAACAATCGAACAGTGCAAGTTTGTAAATGTTCACAAGTCTAAACTCAACGGCGCGCGTGATGTCATAATGCTGTAGGTATCCTTGTCATTGGTTGTCATACAAAAACAGCACCTTATATATAAATATATACAGACAGACAGACAGACAGACAGACAGACAGACAGACAGACAGACAGACAGACAGACAGACGAGCGCCTTTTATATCTGTGAGTTATTTTGATAGAATGGGCGATATCCGATATATAACACTAACATCGGCTGATACCGATACCAAGCCGATAATATTGTGCATCCTTACTAAAAGTAAAAACCACACAAAACTTATTTCAATTGAAAACTTTTATTACCATATTTTTATTGTACAAGTCGCATCTTATTGCATGAATTTGCAAGTCCTGCGACTTTTACACCGAAGCGAATAACATGTTTTCCCCCAATATTTATAACCCAATTTTTGGTTGAGAACTGATGATTTAATTCATTCGGACATGAAAAATATTATATATTACTATTTGCAGCTGCTAGAGAGCCCTCATGCCTTAAGGCAAGCCAACTGTCTCATTAATAAGTTAAAGTGGCTATTAATGAAAAACTTGGCTTGCCATTCCAAGCCACCTTCGTCTCGCTCTGGAACTCCTGGAGCAAATGTCAAATCAGCTACATTTCACCGTGCAACCCATGCGACATGCAGCTGATTAACCATTAAAGTGCATTTATTAAGGAAAAGTTCAACTGAGACACACCTTTGCTAATTTTGAGCAAACAATGTTTTTAAGTGTTGTTAATCTAGTTAAATTCTTGTTAAAGTCCTCCCATATGTGCTCCTGCAGCCACCGTTTTGCCATCCAATCGATTTTTGGCACACCACCGGCCCAAGTTTCTGCATTGTCAGCAGTGATGAATAACAAATGCAACACGTCAGCGGTGATGCATAGTAGATGTGACATATGGCGAAGCAATGCATTTATGTTTTTTCCCACTTTATTAGACATTTTTGGACCGATGCGACTTGTACGGCAGAAAAAAAACAGTATATTTTTTAAATACAGGTGATCCCCGATTTATGAGCAAGTTCCGTTCGTACAAGGTGCTCGTAACACAAAATCTCGTATGTCGGAACACGAAACACGTGTCGCTCGTAAGTCCGGATTTTCGCTCGTAAGTCAGAAAATGTATGCTAGCGCTACTACGAACACTCGTTTTTCAACACAAACGTACATACTAGTTCATAAACATGCACAGAAACTTGTTTACAAACTGTTAGCTAACACACTTTCATCTGAAAACACATACCAGTGCTGTATTTTCTGTATGCTCTGTACAACTTTGCTGTTTGTTAGTCAGCTCGTAAGTCCGGATTCGGAACCTCGTATGTCGATGCGCTCGTAAGTCGGGGAGTACCTGTAGTTGCACTTTTAGTAGTATGCATGTCTTTCTATAAAACAACATAAATCTTTAAATAAACAAATTGAAATTATCCTGTTGACTGCTTATGACTTGAATTGAATATTTACATTCAACCAGCAAGAATAAATACACTCAATATGTTAGTGTTATTCTGACACTCATATTTAAGTCATTAAATATATTTTGTAAGTGTACAACACTATTATTTGCCAACACTGTGTTGCTGAATAAGTTTGTCACGTCCTTCAGATCAATGAGTGAGATGTTGTGTTTCCCTCTTGTCTCTATGTCTGCCATCATAATCGCCTCCACTTCGTGTGCCCTGGAGAGAGTCCTAAATCACTGTGAACATCACTCACTCTTGTACAGACATTTCCGCCACTTCAGCGTTCACTGAGCTGAACCAACAGGAAGGCCAGAGTGGATCAATACCACCTGGTTATTCTTGGGAAACACTTGGTTTGCTGATGTAGACAAGGTAAAATGTCATGTTGTGTTGGTTTGAGCGCTAATCTAAAACATCTGGTTGATGTAATCTTAGAAAGGCAACATCCCTGATAAAAGAAGCAATGGCTGCTAATTTCCCAGGTGTTTAGTTAAGCTCCACTGAACCAACATGTTGGAATTGTAAAAAAATAAATAAAATAAATGCCATTGTATAACTTGCAGAAGTGTTTCAGTTTCAGAGAAAAAAACTTTTGCCTGAAGAAAATCATTTTTCATTTGTTTCATTTCATATTTCTCCAGCAAAGATGGAAAAGGAGCAATACATCTGTATGCTGCTGGACGATGGGAGTTACACACAAGCAGAGAATCGGAGGAGGCAGATGGATTGAAATGGTATTTGGGGTTGGGGGAAAGAGTTGCTCTCAGTGTAATAATAAACATCCACCATGGTTTGGGGCGGCCTGGGAATCCCCAGCATCAAACAGATAATAGAAATAATCCTGCTGTGGACCTGAGCATACATATTCACACAAACATGAATGTCAAAGTACACAAAACCACTGTGTTGTATTCATTTCTGCTTTTTATTGCACGTATTATGTCACGGATAGACAATCAGCATACTGTATGCATCATATCAGCCACAAATCAGAACTAGTAACAAAAAATGTATAAGATGCCTTTAAAACACCAACACTGCATTTCCTGCATCTCTCATTGTTTATATTATGTACCGGTATATATATATATATATATATATTTTTTTTTTTTTACTAGCCTTACTATTGCATATGTCACTTTACCTTTATATCAATATCAAGGACTTCATACATATACTTTGTACATTCACTTCATATGTTGCTTTGTCACTTTACTACAATTGTCAATGTTAGAACCTTCATACTTGTTATACTTTTTATATTTATTCTGCTATACTTACAATTTAGGATATATTAAACTCTTACTATTTCATTTTATGCTAATGTTTATTAAATGTTTTAATGGTTATTGTTGCACCAGGTGTCTGAGAGTCATGAAATTTCAATCCTGTGTATATCCTGTACAAATTTGACTTTGACTTCAATAACCTTCATGGAACGTACCAATCTATATGCAAAGAAATAAAAAACATTACATTTTTTATTCTATTAACATTTTTTTATTATAGCATTACAGTCATTATACAACCTCACCTCCTATGTAGTTTTACACATTTCCCAGTCTGCCGTGTTAATGCCAGACCTTTCTTTCATGCTGTGCACCACACTGTTGTTTTAATCACCATGCTAATCCCAGTGTTCGGTCCACAATACCCGTCCAGTGCTTTTACAAAACTAGCATGACAAATGAGTGCCCACATTGCTTCATCTCATAGCCTTACACTTCCCGTACAAAGGCATGAATAAGTAGTTCTGTAGAGTTTTTACTCATCATTGCGTGGCTGTTTATAAAAAGGCTCAAAGCTGGTTGCTATGGAGAACCAGTGAAACGCACCAGCAAGGCTGAGAGTTCAGTTAATTTTAGAGAAAGCCATTCGTAAAATGGAGAAAAAAAAAATTGAACTGCAGCCGAGCGGGTGCCGAAACTGCTGCGTTTATCAATGATCATAGTATAATTAAAGAGTGGAGCGCAGAGTGAGCCGGGCAGAGGACAGAATCCTAATCCTGCTCTCCGTCAGGTCTGTCATCTGACTGACTGATGATCGCTGAGCCAGGTCTGCCTGAGCATTTCAATAATGTTGATTGCTCTGTGTGCGACTGTGCACGCACGTTGTGCAAATAGGCATTTTAATACTCACAAATACCGACCCTTTACTCATCTCCAACTCTAACAAACCACAACCCCACCTCTCCTCCCCCATTAATGGAACATTAATGTCTATCCATAAACAGGACGCATGTATCCGAGTGCGTCTTTCAGCAAAGCCTAAAAATAGAAGTGACGGGATGAATTTAGCTTACAGGTTGCATTCCCAGGAGAAAGCTGTACTGTAGCTGTTTGTGTGATGGGGGGCCAGCCACTCACCAGCATTACATAACATTAACCTTGGGAGGAGATGCTCCTCAGGGAGCACCGCAATGAGAAGGGGGAGGACAGAAAAGAAAGGACAGACGTACGGCCCTACACAGAGTCTTAATCCAACTCTCGGTTCTTAACGTTGCCCTTTTTTTTCCCTCAAGTCTTTCTGCACTTTTCTTCATGTGATTCTCAGGACTTTTGGAGTGCAGGGCTTACTTCTTGAACTGCTAGAAAGTATTTTTGTTTTTAAGCACTTGTATCGTCACACAACAGACAACTGTGCAAAAGGTTAGAAAAAAAGCCCAAAGAAGTTTGCAAATACAGTGCCAAACATTTTCTAGTAACACTGTAGTTGCATCTTTTAAAACAGGACAAATAAAAGTGTCGACAGGCATGAATTAATGTTTGTTGCACTGAGAAAATGGATTCCTGGGGAGCCATTAACTTAAAATGCAGCTCAACTTGGCACGATGTCCAATGTGCTTCGCCCAAAAGTTGTGGGAACTGGCACTGCTGAAGGACAAAAGAATAACTTGAAGGTCTAAAAAAATACAGCAAATGAAAAAGATCTCAAAGGGACTTTTTTCAAAAATTGTGAAAAAATAAAAATAAATGTCCAAACATCTCTAAAAAGAGAAAGGGGATTTGGTTGATCTTGTTTTGTTACGTTTAGTTATTAGACGTTGGAACAAGTCTTTTGTTTGCAACAGGTTGCTGACAACAATCCTGATGTATAAAAGTTTTACTAATTTAAAATTTAAATACGTCCCTTGCTGAGTTTGATAAGTTTAAAAATCAGTAGATTATTCCTTGAGTAAGTTCCTTTTACAAAGCTTGAATGTGTCAAATTGGTTTTAAGTGGCTTATAAAAAGCAAACTATACACATTTACTCCTTAAAATGATCAAGAATACAGACTAGACTGTGAATGAGTGACTATGTAGTTCAAAGAAAAAAACATTTGAAATACCTCCAGAAAGCCTGAAAAACTACAGCTCAAGACCCCTTGAAAATGGGCTGTCCTTAATGAGTCCCTGCAGCTGCTGGTTGACAGAAAACATGGTCCCATCAAGACACCTGTCACTTCAAACAACGGAAAGGATTAGACAATTCTTTCAAGGAGGTAAATTAACATTCAGGGTAGCAAAAAAAATTAAAAATCAGCTGTGCATAAAATCTGAAGCACACAAAATGAGAAAGTTGCTGAGGAACGCATCAAGAAAGATCTATACTCAGACCAACATGGCCTGCTAAATGGGCAAAAAGTACAAAAAATTAGACTTTAAAATATCAGCTAAAGAAAGTAGATTTTATACACTAAAAATTCAAGCATAAGAGATTGTTACAGAAACAGGAATAAGACTATAATGAGCTAAATAATTACATGAATGTGTATTATTGGATTAAAGTGATAGTAAAAAAAAAAAAAATCAAATATTTACAGGTGGATGGAAAAAAAGTTTTTTGGAACAAATCGAATGAATATAAAAACTTTCGAGCAACCTAGAAAATAAAGTATTGAATGTAATTAATATAAAGGCTGATTGGCAGTTATGTCTATCAGTGTCATAATCTGTGTTTTGTTTGAATTTGTTTGTGTTGGTGCAGTTGGTAGAGCTGTTGCCTTTCAGCAAGAAGGTCACTGGTTCATATATATTTATATATATATATATATATATATATATATATATAATATATATGGTAAATGGTAAATGGAGCTTATTTATATAGCGCTTTCCAGCCCCCTGTGAGGAGCCCCAAAGCGCTTTACAATACCAGCCATCCACCCATTCATTCAGACATTCATACACCGGTAGTGGTAGCCTGCCTTGCAAGGCGCCATCCAGACCTACCGGGAGCAACTCGGGGTTAAGTGTCTTGCCCAGGGACACAACGACACATGGTGGGCGGACGCGGGATTCGAACCTCCAACCTTCCGATCGGGGGTCGACTGCCATTACCACTGTGCCACGGCCGCCCATATATATATATATATATATATATAATACCGTATATATATATATATATGTATAT
>JBBPBX010009449.1:17952-33768 GCA_038048925.1 Garcialebias charrua | reverse complement strand
TAATTACAGACCATCAATAAAATTCAGATCACAAATAAATTTTTATCTCAACAGCGAGGTGAAAGATGCTGAAATTTTGGAAAAATGTAAAAAAATAAATAAATACAGTAAGCTTTAAACTTGAAAGGGGATTGCATGAATCCTGAAGTGAAGAATTGATGCTTGCATATTTGTAAATGAGGATTACAGGCCAATCTTGTGGCAGGTTGATTAAATCTGGCTGTCTGTCTTCTTCCTGTCCTAAGCCCCTTGGTGCTTTCAGGAAGAGAGCGATAAAGGGATTTGGTCTCTCTGAGATTTGCACTGAGACTTCTTATACACACCCCCTTTTCCACATCCCACCCGCTTAGCTGCTGAGCAGATTGTTTTCAACCAAGGCTTGGTTGAAAACCTCCTCCTCACATCATGTTCTTTTCCCTCCAATTTTACGTTTTAAAACTACAGAAACTTTGCCATGTTTCTGTGGTGTTATGTAATTATTGTGTGTCATAATCCATATGTGTAATTAATGCCCGTTTCTAAATGTAGCTGCCATTGTGGATTAATAGAATTTATAATTTTCAATGTTTTGAGCAACATATTTGGATTAATACATGATTTGGATTGATGTGCTGCACTGTCAACAATAATATTAGGAAAACTAGCAGATAATAATAATAATGAATTCAATTTATACCGCACTTTTCATTAATAAAAATCTCAAAGTGCTACAAAGTGCAACAAAGCAAAAATCAAATAAAACAAGTGATAAAATCAAGTAAAATCAATAATAATATCAACTAAGATTAAAGACAGAATCATGTGGAGGCAGAATAGGCCTGCTTAAAAAATAAATAAATAAATAAATAAAACAAGTGATAAAATCAAGTAAAATCAATAATAATATCAACTAAGATTAAAGACAGAATCATGTGGAGGCAGAATAGGCCTGCTTAAAAAATAAATAAATAAATAAAACAAGTGATAAAATCAAGTAAAATCAATAATAATATCAACCAAGATCAAAGATAAAATCATGTGGAGGCAGAATAGGCTTGCTTAAAAAGAAAAGTCTTTAAGCCGTTTTTGAAGTCAACCAGTGACTGTGGAGCTCTCAGGTAGTCAGGGAGGGAGTTCCATAGGCGGGGGGCAGCCACACAGAATGCCCGGTCTCCCATGGTCCTTAATTTGGTTCGTGGAATGTGAAGTAGATTACTGTTCTGTGATCGTAGAGACCGGGTGGATGAATATGGTGCAAGAATGTCCTTTAGATAGTCAGGTGAAGTTCCGTGTAAGCATTGGTGTGTAATGAGAGCAGTTTTGTACTGAATTCTGTAGGTGACAGGAAGCCAATGGAGGTTATGGAGAATGGGTGTAATATGTTCAAATTTACGAGCTCTCAATAAAATCCTTGCTGCACTGTTTTGAATATATTGAAGCTTCTGAAGATTTTTGCCAGGGATTCCAATAAACAGGGAGTTGCAGTAGTCGAGCCTGGAGGAGACAAAGGCATGGACGAGTTTCTCAGCATCAGAAAAAGTCAGAGATGGGCGAAGTCTGGAGATGTTTCGAAGATGGAAGAAGCAGGTTTTAAACAGATGCTTAATGTGATTTTCAAATGTAAGATGAGAGTCCATTTTTATTCCAAGATTTGTAACAGAGGTGGAGAGGGGGATGTCTTGACCAGAGAAGGAGATTGTTGTTAAAGTTGATGTTTGTATCTGGTGAGGGGTGCCAATCAATATGGCCTCAGTCTTGGAGCAGTTTAATTGAAGAAAGTTCTGATTCATCCATGCCCTTATTTCCTCCAGGCAGGTAGAGAGGGCAGTGAGTGAAGATGGAGATGGGGATGATGAGGATGCTCCAGTCCTGATGTAAAGCTGTGTATCGTCGGCATAGCAGTGAAAAGAAATGTTGAACTGATTAATAATTTGACCTAAAGGCAGCATGTAAAGGGAAAACAGCAGGGGCCCCAGAACTGACCCTTGAGGGACACCACAGGAGACACCGACTGTCTGGGAAGTGGCATTGCCAAGACTAACACATTCCAGCCTATTGGAGAGGAAAGATTTGAACCAGTCCAGGACAGTGTCACAGAGACCGACCTCCACATGAAGACGGTGGAGGAGGATATTATGGTCCACAGTGTCGAAAGCTGCAGTGAGGTCAAGGAGGACAAGGATGGAGGGAGAACCAGTGTCAGCAGCCATGAGGACATCATTGGTAACTCTCAGCAAATAGATGGAGTAAAAATACTGCAAATTATGTTGTATTATCTTCTGATAAAACCTGCATCTTGTCATTCATATTATAGATGTATACTGTAACTTGCTGACCACTTGAACATTTTTGCAAACCAGTCACATACCCTCATGTAACAGGAGGACTAGGAATGGCTCAAAGACCTGGACAAAGAATCTGAGGTCTTGTCCACACAACGAAACAGGTTTTCAATTTTTTTTTTCTTCTAAAAATATTCTTGTAAACATGGCAATGCTGTCTTTATCCACACGGAAACACAGAAAACAACCCAAAAAGCTGCATTAACTATGCCAGACCTGTATGTAATGCTGTAATACTGCCACAATAATACACCAAAAACTTTTGTTTTCGTTACGGTTCTTACTGTTTTAGGCCTTCTAAAATGTTTTCCTGTGGTCGCAATGTGGAAAGGCATTCAAAATAAAAACAGTTCAAGTATTCAGAAAAACTGTTCTCGAGTAGGAAAAAAAACATGTACTGTATTTTAAAACTTGACCACATATCTCCGCCTCCTCTTGTTCTTGAGAACTGAATTCCAGCAGGACCTGCTTACGAGGTGCCATACTGTATTTTTTGGAACCAGAGTCTGCTCACAAGTGATGTGGGTCTAAGTCCCGCCTCACACACTCATAGTGTTACATGACCTTTCTTTTAAGCATGAAATAACTAAGTATAGTTAAACATATCTGACCTACTTGATTTATGGTGACAGCAAGACATAAAATTTGAACTGGAACTATTCTGTAGGGACAGAAAAGGGGTTGTAAACTCAATCATCCAGGTAAATAACAAAAACAGTGATAACAGTCTGTAGGACACTGGACATGCCCTGGCTTCACTTCCGGCTTCCCGTATGGAGTCTAGTATTTCCTGCTGTGTCAGTGGTGTCAACAGGCACTGAGGTGTTACTCTGGACTCCAAAACCCCTAATCTGTTGAGGTCTGTGAAAAAATAAGCCTAATCCACCAGACTTTGACCCTCGTAGCCTAGAGAAGTCAATGAATCCATCGACCAACACGTATTTTTTTAATGTTCTGACTAGTCAGAGCTGTTTCCTTCTTACTGCAACACCCAGAATATACAAATGTAATTTTCTTGGCTTTAAAATATATATTCAGCCGCCACAATAAAGTGCTGAGTCATCACATACAGTATACCATTGCTCATCTTTCAACAGATTACTCGTCCCAGCTCTTAAAACTCTCAACTGGGCTCTGCTTATTTAATGAAAAGGGACATTAAATCCCAGAACAGATGGAATGCAGTAAAAATTAAAGGAAGCTAAATGTCAAGCAGTCCCATCTACTCAGACCTTCTGATCCAGCAGGAGCAGCAACTCCCGTTCCAGAGGTGATCCAAACCTATCTTTTGCATTTTCAATTTACCGCTCAACACCATCTTTGATCCTGAGGATTGATTTATGTTCTTTCAGAAGTATGACTTCAAGCACGCAGTCAAACATGTTTCAAGTTGTTCTGAACTGCCACACAGGAAATGAACGCAGGCTGTGATGTGAAGGTGTATTAGAACACCGAGGGTGGTGCGATTTTGTTCGAGTAGCCAAAATGACGCTCAATCACATCAAGTTATTTACAAGGTTCAGTCAAATTACAGTTTAGCGCCAAACTCTGAATATAAAATTATGCTTCAAATGGCTGGAAAATAAACCACTAAGGAATTGAAAAGGTGTTAATGATACATTTTATAGATGTGATTTTAAACACAGTTGTTTCTAAGTGTTTACCAACTTTATATTAATGTCCCCAGAAGGACTTAAAACATTTTAGGTAAGAAAACTTCCAGACATTAATGTATTTATGAGGATTTCTTACAATTATTCTGTGAATTTTGACATTTTGTGAAACAAATTTTGTCTTGTCTTGTCTTGCAAG
This sequence comes from Garcialebias charrua, assembly GCA_038048925.1. Lineage (NCBI taxonomy): Eukaryota > Metazoa > Chordata > Actinopteri > Cyprinodontiformes > Rivulidae > Garcialebias > Garcialebias charrua. The sequence goes on along the minus strand of JBBPBX010009449.1, from coordinate 29,635 downwards.
TTCCCTTATCAGTCAGTCTCTCGGTGCAACATACTTGCTATGGGAATTGCGCCCCCGCGCGATTACCTGAAGGAATACAATCCCGCCTTTATGCTCCCGCACATAAAGGCGGGATTGTATGGAGATGGGGAAATCAAGGAAATCCCGCCTTTACGGCTAGGGCGTCAATGTCGCGCCAGAGGCCCCGCCCTCTGGGTATTTAAGCGACTGACGCCCATCCATCTTTCTCTTATTTGCCCTTCACCTCGCTTAAACCTGAACTACCTCTCTTTGCGGGACTTCTCTGTTGCTTCATCGCTCAACCAGAGGTGAGCTTTCTCCCTACACAGAGCGCACAGAGAATTATTCCTGCGTACACATTTTCTCTCGACCCCAAAGTATTTTCTTCTCCTCTCTCCACAGACTGCTTCGCTCGACGGCGATAACTGCGTCACAACCGCTACCCCTGCTAATTCGTAGCGGGCTAGCCAGCGAAAGCGACACAACGGAGGAGACGTCTAAACAGATTAAAAGAAAAATAATTCTGGAAGGACTTGCTCGCCTTATCTCGGACATGCCTCCGGAGAAAGGAAAGCGAAAGACAAGACTTCCAAGGAAAAGCAGCAGGACAGCGAGCCCAACTTCGCGTGCCTGTCCTAGCAGATGCGGTTTCTCCCTCGCGGTGATGGACACCCATGAGGCCTGTCCAGTCTGCTTGGGAATGCTACACGCAAAAACAATGCTGGATGCACCCGACTTTTGCCCACACTGCAGCCAGATGCTGGATGCGGTGCTGCGGCACCGGGTTGACCTTGTCGCTAAGGCCATGGGCAACAGTGCCAGCGGATACGGACACCACTGAGCTCCTCACTCCCAGGCCAGAGCTCGAGAACATGGCTTTACATGACAGCACGCGAGTCGAATGGGGTGACAGCCCTGACGTGCTGGCCCCTATGGTGGACTTAACAGTTGAATTCAACACTCGAGGCATGATGAACGAGGACGAGATCTCGATTTCAGCCTCAGGTGAATTTTCTGGGGAGGACGCAGACGTCGAACTGGAGGAACAGGGAGAAGACCTCTCCCAGACCCTGGTACCTGTGCTCCCAGAAACTGACTTTTCCATCCCTGCTCTGTTCGACCTGTGTCACAGAGCAACGGAACGCGTTGCACATCCCATGGCCAGAGCCTCCGCCTCGCCAACAGGTCACGAGGCTGGCAGGAAACTATTTTTACTCAAAGCAGCAGGCCGCCACGAGGCAAAGGATGCCCGTGTTCCCGGACTTCCTCACAGAACTAACTCGCACCTGGGCTCAGCCCCGAGCTCCCATGCTCTTACCACTCTCACAGTTCCTCGACGTGGACGGGATGGATGAGGTGGGAATAGCCAATGTGCCTCAAATTGAGGACACGCTGGCATCTCACCTGGCTCCCAAGTCATCCGGGACAAAACCAACTCTTCCCAGCAAAGCTTGTCGAGCCTCGGCTTCTCTTCTCGAGAAATGCTACAGAGCTCAGGGACTCACGGCGCGCGCCATGAACGTGTCCGCGTTGATGCAGGCTTACCTAGCTGAAAAACTGCAACAGCTCCAGGTAACAACGGACAAGCAGGCGGCCGCCGACTTGCTGGATGAAGCCCGCAGGGCAACAGACTTTGTGTTCTGCATGATGGGAACAGCCGATGTTGCTCAAGGCAGAGACATGGTGGAAGAGGTCATCGCAATACGCCATCTGTGGATGACTTTAACAGATCTCCCCGAGGGACAAAAGGTGCCTTTTCTCCACCACTCAATAGAGCCGACGGGAATATTTGGAAAAGCTTTGGATCGAATTCAGACCAAGCTGGACCAAAGGCGCAAACAGGCTGAAGCTCTCTGGGTGGGCATTCCCAGGAGAAGCTTCGCCCCCCCAAGGGAGTCTGCTGGAGGCAGACCTGCGCAGCCTCGACACCGCTCGGCAACGCGTGCCACACCGCAGAAGCGCAGGCCTACGAGGATGAGCATCGACAGAGACCACCGTCGGGCCGACCTCATACCGAGCACGCATGGAGCAAAAACAGGTTTGTCCCTCGCCAGACGGTCAGACATAGGGCCTTCTCAGCGAACCGGGACGACAGACCAAAACGTGCCTGATGAACCAGGTTCACGTCTTGACTTTACACGGTCACCCGACCAAGCGGTACGGGGAAGGATCCGTTCATGTCCAGACTTTATTTGTAGCACGGTACAAAAAGCTGGTAACTCTGTTGCATGCACAAATCATGTTTTTCCTGCTGTGAGTGACATAAAATCAAACATGTCGTTACACTTAAGCACGAATAAAGCTAAAAAAACAGCTCCTCTCTGTTTTATTGACTCAAAAAAAAAGCAACAAACACAAGTAACTTCAGCAGAACAGGTCCCTCTGGCCTGCCAGCCATCATAAAGGGAGGGGACCGTTTCCCCCCCTCCCTCACGGCTCACGGGGTGTTAGCATAATCAATAAACCCCGGCAGGGTGCCTCTGCTCCGTCTGTAGAGGACAGGCACAGAGGCGTCTGCAAGCAGGCCCCCCACCCCTCATGGAGACAGGTGAGGGGATCACGTGCTCCAGCCCCCGCTCCATTGTGAACGACGGGGCGGCCAATACACTAACCAAGCAAACACGTGACATGTCCGCGCCTCAGGGAGACACGCAGACAGAATCTAACGACGGGAAGGCCACGTCAGATGCCCACAAGCAACCACTAGCTTCACACATTCACAAAAGCAATTGTGTTCAGGCTGGTGTGTGTGTAAACAGATCAGAGCTGAATCAGATTCCTCTTCCTGTTATTCGAAAGGAACTGGGCTCCTTAACACCAAACAATTTAAAGTCTGCCAAACACAAAGAATCATCTCCACGTTCTCACGTTACAGCTGTCCCTTTATTATTCATGAGTGACACGCAATGTCCAAACAGTGATCCCGCAGCACGTGACCTTTCTCACTGTGCTACTTCAGCTCTGCTCAAACAGTATCCCCCCAATGGGTGAAACACAGACCCTGGCCGGTTTGTCTGGTTCCAACGCTCTGTTAAGACCAAGGACCAGTAAGCTGGACCCATCCAGGAAACAAATTGGGGTCAGAAGATCTGCTCATTTACAAAACTCGCAGCTTCTCAGTTTCATGACCCAAAACAAGGAGAGAGAAAACAGACATTCTGCTCCTTTTCTGTCTAATAAAGACGTCAGGTTGCATCTGCCCTCGATCATTCTCGATCAGAGCAGCCTGGTAGCACGTAAACAAAAAGGCCTTCTCTCAAACTTGGTTGACCTCCAAGGGGTCACGGCTTCCAGGGCCCCTGGAGGGGAACTGGACGTACCAACTGCTCTTCTTCAGGGTCAAACTATGTCACCAGAAGAAGTAACCTCGCCGCATAGGCCGAGAACTGTTAAAAATTTCAGCTTGTTGGCGGAAAAGAACAAGCTGATGGCGTCAGGCCTGCCGGAAAATGTGGTAAAAACTATCCAAAATGCTCGTGCTGTATCAACACAGTCTCTACGCATGGAAGTGGCTTATTTTTGAAGCTTGGTGCACAAAAAGAAATATTATTTCTTACTCATGTGACCTGGCTCAGATCCTGACTTTCCTTCAGGACTTACTGGAAAAAGGTTGTTCTTTCTCAACGATTAAAGTTTTCCTATCGGCTATTTCAGCCTGTCACGAAGGCTGGGGACACAGAACACCTGGTGCGTATCCAATCATAATAAGGTTTATGAAGGGCGTGCTTAGGACAAAACCACCCAGCAGGATCCTGACCCCTGGTTGGGACCTTAGCCTGGTCTTGGGGGCTCTTTGTGATCCTCCATTTGAGCCACTGAGTGAGGTTAAGATAGACTTGTTATCTTATAAAACCGCTTTACTCTTGGCACTTTGCTCAGCGAAACGCGTGGGTGACCTCCATGCATTGTCTGTACACCCAATGTGTACCAGATTCACCCCTGATGGATCAAAGGTCACCCTAAGGCCTAATCCTGCATATACCCCCAAGGTCTTGACTCTAAATCACAGAAGTCTGGACTTTGATCTCTCTTCTTTTCCACCTGCTCCTGTCCTCACTCGAACAGGAAAGGCTGAAGGCTCTCTGCCCCATGAGAGCTTTACGCACTTACATGCAGAGAACAGCCGAATGGAGAAAAACAAATCAACTGTTCGTGTGCCTTGATGCATGTTCAATAATCCAGGTAGAAAAATCCAAAAAAGCTATGTCTGGTCCTCTGGACATTCAAAAAACAAAACAAAGCACAAAAAAAAACTGTAGAAACGTTTCGTCTTTCGTCCGAAAGACTTCCTCAGTCTGAGAAGCTGTGTTCAGCTCAGTCTTATAAATAGCACCCTCCCACAGTGGATCAACCAGTTGGCTGATGACAGCCGAAAACAACTGCTCACATGATCAAGGAGGACCATCAGCCTGACGATGGATCGTTTTACTATTTTATGCTTATGTTTATTAAATGTTTCAGTGTTTTAGTGTTTAAATGGTTACTGTTGCACCGAGGGACTGAGAGAAACGCAATTTCAATCCTGTGTATGTCCTGTACATATTGCAGTTCTGACAATAAAGTTGACTTTGACTTAACACCCTGATGGTTGTTTGCTATTCACAGAGGGCTGAGTGATACTAGCAATAACAGCATTGTAAGTGGGGGATAGTTGAACCCGGAGTTTTTTGAATGTCCAAAGGACCAGACTTAGTTTTTTTTAACTGTTCATGTGCTTTGCAACACCTGCTACTGGAAAGGCCCTATCAAATCAATGCCTTTCACATTGGGTGACTGAGGCCATTAAAAGGGCGTACAGTAGCAAAGGTCAACAGGTGCCCTCTGGAGTGCACGCTCACTCCACTCGGGGCTTGGCCACCTCCTGGTCATTGTTCAAGGGCGTACCAGTTGCAGACATCTGTGCTGCTGCGAACTGGAGCTCATTAAACACTTTTGCAAAGCATTACAGTTTGGATGTTACTGCGTGTGACGTCACTCAGGCTGTCCTTTCTAACACACAGTAGAAAGTAGCCTTGAGATGCCTGCTGGTCAAGGGCAGACGTTCACACTAGCATGCATTTTACTGAGCATTTCAAGGGCGTGAATGAATTACGTTCCCATAGCAAGTATGTTGCACCGAGAGACTGACTGATAAGGGAACTGAAAGTTATGCACCATAACTCATGTTCCCTGAAGGAAGGGAACGAGGTGCAACATATCTGGCCCTTTTCAATGCTGAAAGCTCGGTGAAGTGCAATTTTGGAGAAAGATGGATGGGCGGGGCCTCTGGCGCGACGTTGACACCCTAGCCGTAAAGGCGTGAATGTATTCCTTCAGGTAATCGTGCGGGGGCGCAATTCCCATAGCAAGTATGTTGCACCTCGTTCCCTTCCTTCAGGGAACATGAGTTATGGTGCATAACTTTCAGATTCTTCATATGTAATCCAGAATGGCCTTCAGTTGGCCCAACTTTGTTTCTGGTGTCATAATCCATATTCAACAAGTCTCTCTTGTAAATGAGCCCTCGTGACTCAATGAGACTAACCTGTGTAAATAAAGGTTGAATGAATATTGACACTTTTTTGTTTCTAGATTATTCTATCATTTGTTTCTTGTTGCTGTCTATGTATCCAGACTTGTCATTTGGAATCTGTTACCCTGTGCAATCATTGTTCCTATTAGCTGTTTTTTTTTTCCTGGTTTAGTCACAAACTTTTTCGTTTGCTGGTTTCCATAGATTACCGTAATTTCCAGCCTATAGATAGAGCACACCCGAACATAAGCCCCGTACATTAAAAAATAAACAAATAAACAAAAAAAGACAATTTCATACATATTCAATTTGCACTTGTGTATAAGCCAAAGTTTAAACTATAAGATTTTTTAAGCTTTTAATTAATAAGCCGCGGGGTTCAAAGCCTGTGAAAAAAGTAGCAGCTTATAGACCGGAAATTAAGGTAATTGAATCTCACTCATTTTCTTGTTTCATCAGTGTTTGCCATTTTAGGTTGTTATATTTGTTAGATATTAAATGCTCATGATACAAGTCTTAAAAAAAGTTCTTTAAAATTGAAGGATAATTGTCTCCTTTGGAGACATTGATTTATTCAATTGGGGACACTGATGTACGTACCTAAATTTTACTGGAACAAAAAAGAGCTTTAACAAAAAAGAGCTTTAAAGAGAGGTAAATATCTGTGTCCTGTACAGCTGAGCTTAGAGTCACTTTCCCTTAGTAGATCTGTGTTTATTCAGATATCATCGTTTCTATAGAACAGCCAATATCTCTACATAAACATTAAAACCATCTGTCTTCCCAACTGTTAATGAATAACTTCGTTCACAGACGTTTCATCTTACCTGTCCTTCAAATTCAAAAGTGGATGGAAAGTTTTAATTATTCTTTCATTTCCTTTGAAAAAACACGTTCATTTTCACATTTCCTAAGAAACTAATTTGCAGTTTCATGTGATTAGAAAATATGAACTCATCTAGTAATGGGTGTTTCATCACCCACTCAAATTATGTTCACATAATTTCAATAATAATTGTCAAATGTGTCAATGTGTAATATTGCTTCAGAATTCTGTAGCAAAATAGAAAATAAAAATGAAATTCATGGAATCAGTTCAATTCAGTTTATTTATATAGTGCCAAGTCACAACAGAAGTCATCCCAGGGCACTGTACAAAAAATTCACATACGTTATAAATGCCATTTAGTAAAGTTATTTATCTAAGGAAGGAAGCCATTGAATCTTCATTTCATTGCAGTCTTCCATCCTGAGCAACACAAAGGCAACAGTGGAAAGGAAAAACTCCCTTTTTAACAGGAAGAAACCTCGAGCAGAAGCACACTCAGAACAAGCCGCCCTCTGCTTCAACTATCTGTCCAAACTGACACTATATTTATTTTTAAGGTAGTGAAGTTAACCTTCAGCGTCAAAAGATGAAAATGTTTATCAAAGTGAATAAACAGCAAATTACTTATTAAATAACGGCGCACAAATTAGTAAATTAAAGGCACACCATTCTTTGAAGGTACGCACATCACTTGGTTTTACGCCAGAGTTTTGAACTTTGATTATTTTTTCTAAGAGAACATATATAGCTAGCCTGGTTAAAACTAGACCCTTGTCTTTCACTTGGCTTCGTACTAGCGTCTGGACTGTCTGCTATAGAGAACCGATTCTTGCTGGAGGCGTGGCCTCTGCTGAGGAACAAAACCATTGGATCTGATTTTACCCAATCGTTAACGTTTGGCCGTGACGTATGTTGCGCGGAGCTGCGTAGGAAGGCGAGGGCCTAACTGTTCAGATAAACAGCTCAGAAACCACTCGGTGGATATTTTTTCTGCTACCAGTGTGTAATTATATGGCTTTAATTTACTAACTGTTGGCCTGGATGAAACATTTGAGATAAAATTCGATTTTTTATAATTTATTTTCGTAGCGCCCCCGAGGCTGTTTGGAAAAAGTCAAACCGAAACAATTTAAATCTAGCAGATTTGACCATTTTGTGAATTGATTAAGGAACGGTTAAGCTCAGGAACCCTTGTGCTATAACGTCAGCTAAGAAATATATTTTTTCTCAGCAAAGAAATAATAGTTTTTACCGTGTTTTCTTGTAAATTCCTTCGTGCCGGCAGCCATTTTAAGCAGGGCAAACTGCGCATGAAATCGACGTCGTTCAAAACTCCGCCTTCTGTTCTCTGATTGGTCCGGCCAAAAATCTGCCAGCGAAATCCTTCTCTATGGGAGAAGTCCCAGACGGAGCAGTGAAGGGAAAATAGAATTGAGCGGAGCTGCGGAGCCACAGGCTAATATATAGCCAGTGTTTCCCTTACTACTATGAAAGCGGGGTGCTGCCCCGCCTCCTCAACAGAATTGAGCACACTGCCTACATCGACATCTACCAGCACTGACGTAGCACTAAGCTAGCGGTGCGCAATACAGACGCGTTAGCTAAAAAGCTATGAGCAAGGGTTAATTTGTAAACCAATTTATGCCAGAACACAAATAGTAGGTGGTCCGGCGGGGGTGGGGGGGTGTTGCGGTGCCGTGAGGGGGGGTTCTGTGGGTTCTCCCCCAGAAAATTTGGAATAAAAAAGATGCCATTTCCAGCATTTTGGTGTATTTAACTGGTTGTTAAACATCTGTAAACATTTGATTAAACTGATTAAAAACAGGTCTGTTGTAAATGATGAGGCTCAATGAGACTAACAACCTGTATAAATAAAGGTTGAATTGAAATGACTATTTTAGAGAGCAACAACAATTAACAAGCCTGTGTGTGAATGCAGCTCTGATTCTGTCAAGGGTCCTACACCCCCCACCCCACCCACACGCACACACTGAATGACCCAAACTGCTGAATTCAGTCCTGCGCATTCAATTCTTCAGTTGTCCAGCTAAGGACAATCCATCCATCCATTTATATTAGATAATAAGGTGGACTGTCTTTTCAACATTTCATTTAGCTGTTATTTTTGACAAATTAGTGCCGTTGTTTTGATACGTGATGCAATGTGAATAATACACATCAAACATTTCACTCCTATTTATTTATTTACTGTAAGCTTTTTTATCATGTCTGAAATGTTATGCACCACAGTAATGTATGTAGGAGTTTTAACACAGCAGTTGTGCGCACGTCCTGCAGAGCTGTCTGGAGACATTGTGCGTAAAACAATGGTCAGCAGGGCGCACAGCTGAAGGTGGACGGAGACACTCCCCGCGGGACATGCAGTCCGCGTCTCTGCATGGCAGGAGAGTGTGTGTGAGCTGGTGTGAGCTAGTGCGCGTGGTGCGGCCGGAACATCCACTCCACAGACTGGGCAACGTCTCCTCTCGTTGTGTTTTTAATAAATAATCAAAATAAAAATGCGCAATGACTTTGGACTTTTGGGGGTGGAGATTTGAGTTGCCGGATCCGAGCGGTCAAAATGAGAGTGTTCCCGGCTCAAATTAACCACTGGTTACGCCTATAGAGGTAGTGATCTGTCCCACTCACTCTGAGCCGTCTCCACCCACACATGCTTAAAAACTGATGGTACAAACAGCGAGCAACACAGATGTCTCCCCCCCCCCCCCAAAAAAAAAAAAATATTAAAAATCGCATACGATGAATGCCCTGCCAAGGCAAGTTAACTAGCCTTTTGTTCAAATCTTGAAAATAACATTAAATACAAACTCAAGCAATATTGTGAGATCATTGCAATCTTTTTTTCCATTTGGTGGTGAACAATAATTCAGGATTTATAGAGAACAGGAAAAATTGTTGGTAAAATGAATGTGGTTTCTCAGCCATTTAGAGGTCATGTAAATAACATTAATCTTCCTCCTGCTGTTTATTTGGCCTTTTTCTACTCATGCACAGAGTGCAACTGTCTGCTGATTTTTAGTCATCCAGACAGGCTCGTCTGGATGACTAAAAATCAACAGACAGTTCAGCACATTTTATCATTATGGTGATGTTAGTTCATGGTGGGGTCATAAAACTATCTCAGATAAAATAAGTGCTGAATACAACTTTGAAAAATAATCTTTTCAATAAAGAATAATCGTGTACTGGCGTGTACAGCCTGTATGTACAATTTAAATTAAAACATCTTTAGACTTACAAATTCTCTGGAAAACGTTACGCGCCCATTGTTGCAGGTTACTTAAAGACCGATACACACCTTTTGTGCGGTAATTCTGTATAGCTGTGTCTCACTGAATCAAGTTTGAATTCTAAAATAAAGGATAATGAATGAATTCAACAACTCGGGATCATATTCTGCAGAAGCCTGTCAGTGACGATCAGTTTCAGTCAGGAGTGGAAAAAAACTCCAAAACAAGATTAGGATGCACTGATTCGAAGAACTAACCTCGGAGAACCTCTGAACATCTTGTGTGAGGGTCCCCACACGGGTCCAGTTGTAGTGGTTGAGAAACTTAACCACAGCTGGGTTCACGGCGTTGTCGGAAGGGACGGTGCGGAAGAAGTTGGGGTACTTTTTCTTGTCTGCCAGAACTGGGGTTGTTGCGGCAAAGGACAGCTGTAACAAAAGAAGAAGAAGAAATAATGTGAACATCTGTAAAAATATACATAATTTGTTCGGGTATCAAACTGACATATTGTTCTGTGCTTTCACGTTAAGAATTAAATTTTTGGAATATAATCATATCAAGTGTGCACAGAAACATTCATAATCTGGTTTGTCAGCACATCAGTTCAGTTCATTTTACTTTAAATCCAAGCAAGGCAGCTCTTTGGACATTTTAAACACATCTGTAAATATTTAGAGGAGCCGATGACCTGTGTGTGTGACCTTTCAAGCTGCTTTAACGCTGTGTGTGTGAGAATCAGGACGCATATATATGTATGTGAGTACCTATTTGTGTTTGTTTGTGTGTGCTCTGATGACAGGAGAAAAACAGCTTAGCGATTCGACTCATCCCTTGGCTGGTAAGTACAAACACTTCCGCTCGTCACACAGAAGCACTTTGAATCAGATTCCTGAGATACTTGCGCAGCTGCAAATAGACACACACCCAACCGAGCAGAAAATGTGCTGAACCTAAAACACTAATTGCCTTTTTTGAAGGGCATCGTCTGGAAATCAGTTCATTGCCTCGACGAGAATACACAAAACTCTGAGATCAGAGGAACATTTATTTTATTTTTTTACTTTGTTTCAGAGCATGTTTAGAATATACTTTGCAGAATACTGGTATAAATCATCATTTAATTTAAAATAGTTTAAAAGGTATGAACTTAAAACAATAGTTTATTTATTTTTAATGGGGTTCAGCGGAAACAGTATGAACAATTAGTATCTTCCCTGTTGTGGATAACTCTTTAAACAACCTGTTTGTAGTCTGAGCAGGACGGAGACCAAAGGGATTTGCTGCCATCTGTCAGTTTTGATTCAAACAGTAATTTACATTTTATTGTAAGGTGTCTAAAATGCAGCAATAGCTGTTGCATTCCCCACTTCTAGCAGGAATATCAACATCTCTGCCTAACAACCATTTGATGCTGAACTCACAGCAGTGTAAAGCCTTGAAACACACATTGCATTTGAAGTTTTAGGAACCAGATTCGTTTTCAGATGCTACAATTCACTTTGGTCTTGGACCTCCTTGGACGAGCTGTTAGCTTGTCTATTCAGTCAGAATTCAACTTTGTTTTTCTAAACTGATGTCGTTCAGGAGGAATCTACAACAGGTGAGATATCATTTTTTAAATCTTTCCAATGCTACTTCAAATGGCTTAAACTATTTAATGCAACACAGTTTTATCACAATAATTCCGATTTGCAAAGATATTTCTTTAAAAGTGAGTCTACGTTGGGTGGATTGAGATTCGCATGGAGTTCCTTAAGGCAATATTGCGTGGTCAGGGACAGTTCCCCATGATTGTCAGACTGGGGTGGTGGTTCCTCTATTCAAAAAGGAGGACCGTAGAGTGTGTTCCAACTATTGGGGGATCACACTCTTACGCCTCCCTGGTAAGGTCCATTCAGGGGTTCTGGAGAGGAGGGTCCGTCAGATAGTAGAACCTCAGATTCAGGAGGAGCAGTGTGGTTTTTGTCCTGATTGTAAAACACTGGACCAGCTCCACACCCTCATCAGGGTCCTGGAGGGTATGTGGAAGTTTGCCCAACCAGTCTACATGTGATTTGTGGACTTGGAGAAGGCGTTCTATTGCATCCCTTC
>JBBPBX010009449.1:0-17926 GCA_038048925.1 Garcialebias charrua | reverse complement strand
GGGTACTCCAGGAGTATTGGGTACCAGGCTCTTTGTGAAGGGCTGTTAGGTCCCTGTATGACCCGTGTCAGAGCTTGGTTAACATTGCTAGTGGTAAGTCTGTCTCATTCCCAGTGAGAGCTGGACTCAGCCAAGGTTGCCCTTTGTCTCCGATTCTGTTCATAACTTTTATGGACAGAATTTCTAGGCACAGCCAAGGTGTTGAGGGGATCTGCTTTGGTGGCCTTAGTATCGCTTCTGTGTTTTTTGAAGATGATGTGGTCCTATTGGCTTCATCAGGTCGTGATCTACAGCTTTCACTGGAGCGGTTTGCAGCCTAGTGTGACGCAGCCGGGATGAGGATCAGTTCCTGCAAGTACGAGGCCATGGTCTTGAACCGGAAAAGTGTAGAGTGCCCTCTCTGGGTTGGGGAGGAGGTCCTGCCCCAAGTGTGGGGGGTTCAAGTATCTCAGGGTCTTGTTCAAGAATGAGGGAAAAATGGAGCGTAAGATTGATAGGTGGATAGGTGCAGCATTGGCAGTGAAGCGGGCGTTGTACTGGTCTGTCGTGATGAAGAGAGAGCTGAGCCAAAATGCTCATCTAGTCATGAGCCAAGATCACGGATACAAGCGGCCAAAATGAGTTTTCTCCGCAGGGTTTCTGGACTCTCCCTTAGAGATAGGGTGAGAAGCTCAGTCATCCGGGAGGGACTCGGAGTAGAGCCGCTGCTTCTCCACATCGAGAGGAGCCAGTTGAGGTGGCTCGGGCATCTGGTTAGGATGCCTCCTGGACGCCTCCCTGGTGAGGTGTTCCGGGCACGTCCCACTGGGAGGAGACCCAGAGGAAGACCCAGGACACGCTGGAGGGACTATGTTTCTCGGCTGGCCTGGGAACGCCTTGGGATTCCCCCTGAGGAGCTGCTCCAAGTGGCTGGGGAGAGGGAAGTCTGGGCCTCCTTACTTAGGATGTTACCCCAGTGACCCAACCCTGGATAAGCAGAATAGAATGAATGGATGGATGGATGGATGGATGGATGGATGAATCTACATTGAGGTGTGCAAAGACTTTTCCAGTTTTAAAGACAAAATATGTTTACTTCGGTAAAAACAAAACTTTTAATATACGTGTCAAATATTTAGAGAATCCTATGCCATTATTCACTTTAAGGCCGTGTTCTATTGGCCAGTGGCCCTCACCCCGATAGTTGCTAAATGCTTAAAAAAAACTGGTCATGACCCACATCAACACAACCATCAACGAGGCCCCTCATCAGTATGCATACCACAAGAACCAATCAACAGAGGATGCCATCCATCTCCTCTGTGATCCACAATGCGCTCAACCACCTGGAGCAAAAAGACTCATGTCCATATGCTCTTTGTGGACTTCACATCTGCCTTCAACACCATGATCCCCCAAACCCTGATGGACAAACTATTCAAAATAGGACTAAGCCCGTCCATTTGTAACTGGGTCCTAGACTTTATAACTAACAGACCACAGTCAGTGAGGATCCACAACTTCTCCTCCTCCACCATAACCCTCAGCACTGGCTCTCCTCAAGGATGTGTGTTGAGTCCTCTCCTGCTTACTCTGCTCACGTATTTGTGCAGCTACCCATCCATCTGTCATATTGTAAAGTTTGCAGATGATACAGCTGTGGTGGGATGCATCAGAAACAATGATGAGTCCAGCTACAGGCAGGAGGTGGAACACCTGGAGAGCTGGTGCAAAGAAAATAAAGCCCGAGATACACTCATGCGTCCTCAGGTACGCCACCATACGCGCGCATTTTGTGCGCATGTGTTTTGCTGATATGCTTCAGCATATGTCAGAAACTATCAGCTTTCAAACGCTCGCGTTCTCCTTGTTGTAATATGAGCAGCTGCACACGGAGGGGACTCAACTGAGCTCGCTGATTGGTTACTTGCTGACACGCCTACTGAAATGATTGACAGCCAGCTCATGTAGCGCCTTGAAGACCGCGGCGGTGTTCATGCGGTGTTTCTACTATATATGTTGTAAAAAGTTCTCTCAGAAATAAAAATAATAACAGGGAGTGCTTTTCCTGCAGCACACAGCCCACCAGGGATATTTAAAACATCGCCGCACCCAGGTAGGACCTGAATTCATTCATTTCAATCATCGAGTGAACGGAGGAAGAAGCGGTTACTTGACTTTAGGCAAAAAAACAAAAGAAAAGGCCCGATCAGCGATAAAGAAGGGGAATTTATTTAATTTGTGTAACATACAAAACAGTCCGGCGCCGGGGAAGTTTATGTTCAGACACCGCGCATCGCGTATGCGTAGTAAAAAAAAACTTTTGCGCGTAAGTGCCCTGAGGGGCTACGCGGGGCTACGCTTTTGCCACAGCGTACGTACGCTGCGTATCGTGAGGACGCATGAGTGTATCTCGGGCTTAACCTTCACATCAATGTGAAGAAGACAAAGGAGATGATTGTAGACTTTAGAAGGAACAAACACACCCACACCCCCCTGAACATAGGAGGATCTGAGGTGGAAGTGGTCTACAGCTACAAATACTTGGGTGTACACATAAATGATAACCTCAGCTGGGGCAACACCACTTCCAGCCTGATAAAGAAAGTTCATCAGACTCTACTTCGTCAGGTGGCTGATACAAGCTGAGAAGCTCAGTCCTCACCTCCTTCTACAGGTGTGCAGTGGAGAGCATCCTGTGCTCCAGCATCAACATGTGGCATGGAGGCTGCACAGTTGCAGAAAGAAAAGTTTTACAGAGAGTGGTGAAGGCTGCACAGAAGTCTGTTAGAGTCAGTCTCCCCACCATCTCTGACATTTACACCTCCAGATGCAGGAAGTGAGCCACCTGTATCACGAAGGACCCCACTCACTCAGCACACACTTGCATGGTGCCCTGCTCCCCTCAGGAAGGAGGTTAAGGAGCATTAAGTGTAGAACCACTAGACTGAGGAACAGCTTCTACCCTGAAGCTGTTAGACTCATGAATATCTAACCAGAATAATCACTGTGAAAAATCCCATTATGTTGCTGCTGATCTGTTTTTCATGTTGCTGTGTTCATTTGTGTTCATCTGCTCACACAGACTCATGTTCGTGCTGCTGTTTGGAGTAATGTTTTTCTTTGATATTGGTGCTTGGTGTAATTTTAGTTGTTGTTTTTCTTAGTTCACGTCTTAGATGCTATTACTGTTTTTCTTTTACATTTTATTGTTGGATGTAACTGGGACCCCGTGTATATAATGTCGTTCCACCACATGTACCACATGTGGTGCGAATGACAAAAAAGAATCTTTGACTATGAATCTCTGACTCTGATGTTCTCAGAGTTAACAGACGAACACACACTTTTGCATTAGTAAAGTTGCTCTGAAGCATTTTTTTTTACATTTATGATGAAAAGTAGCACAGACATCTTTAGGAAACATGAAAGAAACAGTTAAGTATTTTGCAACCAAAGTAAAAACATTTTGACTGTGTCTCTTAGACCTGAAATGACAGCAAAGTTAATAAAAAAATAAGTAAAGGAGCACAGACATTTTGACAAAACCTGAAGGATTTTTGAAACACAACAAGTTTAGAATGCACAGCATTTACAAAAAAACAGCTGAGTTTGGATAATAAAGCATCGTGCTCCATTTTCAAGGTTCTCTGTTAATTTGATGACTGATTTGAATCATGTTAATTACACACTTTGTAAAATTCAGCCAAACTTGGGATTCATGATTGTGATCAGCACAATTTTTACTAAGATTTACAGAAAATTTCCTACAAATACAGTATACAGTTTCCTAATAGTTAGTATTAAAGTAAAACCAAACTATGATCAGGAATTTATATGTTTGAACTTTATTATTAGTGAAAATGGTTGTATAAGTGTGATTTAATAAAGGAGTGAGTGACTGGAAGATACGGTGGCCGAGGGGTGCAAACGCGCAGCAAAAACAGAACAGCACGCTGCAAAAAGAAAACGGCGTTCCAAAAGTTGAAACATGCATCAAAATGAAAACAACAGCGTTCCAAAAGTTGAAACACGCATCAAAATGAAAACAGCGCTCCAACAGATGAGGCGCACTGCAAAAGATAAGTCGCGCTCCCAAAAGGGGACGACCTGCAAATACAGAACGAGCTGCAAATAGAAAAGCTACAACGGAAGTGCTCCAGACCACTAGGGGCAGTCGAACAAAGAACAAATCATAAGCATATTATAGTTTTCGGAATGGCAATAGTTATTTGTGTATTTTAACTTATTTATTACTGAAGAATGTTTTACACATCGAAACTATCTCGTTGTATTTGTTTTAATACTGTGCGATAGAGGGGTGACATATTGATGCTCGGTTGGCTTAGTGGTCTAACACATTGCCTCGAATGTGGGAGACCTGGGTTCGATTCCCGGTCTCGGAAATTTTTGTGGTATTAATTTTTTTTTTTTTTAAGCCTTTTGTTTTGGATAAATCGGATGGAATAGATAAATACATCTACATGTTTATTATTTGTTGTTGCTTGGTTTATGTTGTTGGCAAGACTTTTAGCTTGTTTTAGGTTGTTGCTGGAGGAGGCGTGACAACCCCCAACCTCCTCCCCACGCCTGCTGCCTAAAACAAACTAAAACTCTAGCCACCAACATAAACCAAGCAACAACAAAGAATAAACATGTAGATGTATTTATCTATTCCACCCGATTTATCCAAAACAAAAGGCTTAAAAAAAAAAAGAAATTAATACCACAAAAATTTCCGAGACCGGGAATCGAACCCAGGTCTCCCACATTCAAGGCAATGTGTTAGACCACTAAGCCAACCGAACATGAATATGTCACCCCTCTATCGCATAGTATTAAAACAAATACAACAAGATAGTTTCGATGTGTAAAATATTCTTCAGTAATAAATAAGTTAAAATACACAAATAACTATTGCCATTCCGAAAACTATAATATGCTTTATGATTTGTTCTTTGTTCGACTGCCCCTAGTGGTCTGGAGCACTTCCGTTGTAGCTTTTCTATTTGCAGCTCGTTCGTCTGTTTGCATGTCGTCCCCTTTTGGGAGCGCGACTTATCTTTTGCAGTGCGCCTCATCTGTTGGAGCGCTGTTTTCATTTTGATGCGTGTTTCAACTTTTGGAACGCTGTTGTTTTCATTTTGATGCGTGTTTCAACTTTTGGAGCGCTGTTCTGTTTTTGCAGCGCGTTTGCACCCCTCGGCCACCGTAGGGAAGAATAGGACCCGTCTATCAAACCATTATCTTTGCCAGCTTCTTCCTTTTCAGCAGTCACTGTGCGAGAGGTGGGGGACACCCTGGGCAGGTCCAAGTTCATCACAGAGACGCATAGAGACAAACAACCATTCACTCTCTCACTCACACCTAGAGACAATTTAGAGTTACCAATCAGTCTAACATGCATGTTTTTAGTCTGTGGGAGGAAACTGGAGTACCAGGAGAAAACCCACACATGAACAGAGAGAACATGCAAACTCTACCTGGAATGGCCCCTGGCCGGGATGTGATCCGGCAACCTTCTCG
Organism: Garcialebias charrua; assembly: GCA_038048925.1. Classification (NCBI taxonomy): domain Eukaryota; kingdom Metazoa; phylum Chordata; class Actinopteri; order Cyprinodontiformes; family Rivulidae; genus Garcialebias; species Garcialebias charrua. Next base: position 12,421 of record JBBPBX010009449.1, on the reverse strand, counting down.
TTGAGAGGCAGCAGCTCTACTAACTGTGCCACCATGCCGCCCTGAACCAATTCAGTGGATCCAATCTATACAAATCTTCACCCAGTCAGCGAGAGAACCACAAATCACCCCTCTCATGAGGATTTGTCTTCACACATCAACTGGACAGGTTTATAAAACAACACATGGATTGCAGCCATCAATTATACAGAAGGAATGACTTTTATCACTCCACCACTGATAAATCCCAAAATCACCCGCCAGTGAGAAAGAACTTCCAGGCTTTTCTTTATTTATCCTCTTCCCCAGATTTGTCTTGATCTTAGTTTAGCTGATTTCCAGCGTGGTGCACCAACAGCTGGAGATGCTGCAATGGATTTCTGGCAAGCTTATGTGATGTTTTCAAACCTACCTTAATATATTCAGATGCAATAGACAGAAACCACATAGAATGAAGAAACATAAACTCACCAGTTCCCTCTTTGGTGGTGAAGGTTCATGTGAAATAAGCTGTCTATTTAATTTAAATAATTTCCATCCATCCATCCATCCATCCATCTTCTTCCGCTTATCCGGGGTCGGGTCGCGGGGGTAGCAGCCTAAGTAGGGAGGCCCAGACTTCCCTCTCCCCAGCCACTTGGAGCAGCTCCTCCGGGGGAATCCCAAGGCGTTCCCAGGCCAGCCGAGAAACATAGTCCCTCCAGCGCGTCCTGGGTCTTCCTCTGGGTCTCCTCCCGGTGGGACATGCCCGGAACACCTCACCAGGGAGGCGTCCAGGAGGCATCCTAACCAGATGCCCGAGCCACCTCAACTGGCTCCTCTCGATGTGGAGAAGCAGCGGCTCTACTCCGAGTCCCTCCCGGATGACTGAGCTTCTCACCCTATCTCTAAGGGAGAGTCCAGCCACCCTGCGGAGAAAACTCATTTCAGCCGCTTGTATCCGAGATCTTGTTCTTTCGGTCATAACCCAAAGCTCATGACCATAGATGAGGGTGGGAACGTAGATCGATCGGTAAATTGAGAGCTTTGCCTTTTGACTCAGCTCTCTCTTCACCACGACAGACCGGTACAGCGCCCGCTTCACTGCGGACGCTGCACCTATCCGCCTATCGATCTCACGCTCCAGTTTTCCCTCATTCGTGAACAAGATCCCGAGATACTTAAACTCCTCCACTTGGGGCAGGACCTCCTCCCCGACCCGGAGAGGGCATGCTACCCTTTTCCGGCTCAAGACCATGGCCTCGGATTTGGAGGAACTGATCCTCATCCCGGCCGCATCACACTCGGCTGCAAACCGCTCCAGTGAAAGTTGTAAATCACGAACTGATGAAGCCAGTAGGACCACATCATCTGCAAAAAACAGAGAAGCGATTCTAAGGTCACCAAAACGGATCCTCTCAACACCTTGGCTGCGCCTAGAAATTCTGTCCATAAAAGTTATGAACAGAATCGGTGACAAAGGGCAACCTTGGCGGAGTCCAACTCTCACCGGAAACGAGCCTGACTTACTGCCGGCAATGCGGACCAAGCTCTGACACCGGTCGTACAGGGACCTAACAGCCCTTATCAAAGGGCCTGGTACCCCATACTCCCGGAGTACCCCCCACAGAACCCCCCGAGGGACGCGGTCGAATGCCTTCTCCAAGTCCACAAAGCACATGTAAACTGGTTGGGCAAACTCCCACGCACCCTCCAGGACCCTGCTGAGGGTGTAGAGCTGGTCCAGTGTTCCACGACCAGGACGAAAACCACACTGCTCCTCCTGAATCCGAGGTTCGACTATCCGACGGACCCTCCTCTCCAGAACCCCTGAATAGACCTTACCAGGGAGGCTTAAGAGTGTGATCCCCCTATAGTTGGAACACACCCTACGGTCCCCCTTTTTAAATAGAGGAACCATCACCCCAGTCTGCCAATTCAAGGGAACTGCCCCCGATGTCCACGCGATATTAATTTGTGTCAACATTAAACTGGCATGGAGGATACAGCAGAAACAATCCAATCCCTAATTTAGTTACTTAATCACGACCAAAGTGGATTGATGCCATCTTAAAACACCTGCAACAATATTTTCTAAACTTTTCACTTTAGTTAATTTTGCATTGCATGGTTGTTTTTCCAGAAATACAATATTCTTGCCAGAAATGACTCAGGTAGCCCCAGAAATGCTGCTGCTGCATACTTGTAAATACTCCTATAATTTATTGTTACTCTGAGTCTTTACACTGCTATCATTTTCACTTTACCCTGGAGAAAAATAATTATTCAGAAAATACCACAGACTGCTCTGAAAGTGCTACAGCTAGCTGCTACTACCGCAGTCTGTCCTTTCAAATTACCATAGAATTCTAGGAGGAAAAAACACTAATGTAAAAGCTGACCGCAATAGGTTAAACAAAAACACTGTTGAGATATTTTATATGAAGTGTTTCCCCTACTATTAAACAAAAGGGGTGCCCCACCCCATGAACCGAACCAAGCGTCCCATCTACCAAACTCCGCACAACCCCTCCACCTGTCGGCACTGACGTAATGCTAAGCTAGCAGCTCGCAATACAGGTGTGCTAGCTAAAAAGCTAAAGGCAACCTCTTCCCTCCTGCTGAACCCTCACGCTGAAACTTGCCACCCACCCTCAACAAAAATCACGGAGATGAGCGCTAGTTATCAAGGGAAAAACTCTGGAAGTTGTTTTAAGATGGCAATCTTATCACAAACAAACTATTTCTTCCACATAAGGTGAACAAAAGAGCCATCATCTACGGATAAGATATTAACTATACAAAACATGCTGGTGAAGATTCTCAGTCATCCAGGACATAATAAAATCAAAAAAGGCGTTCAATACAGAAGAAACTGGACTTTATTTGTAACAGAAGACGTTTCGCTTCTCATCCGAGGAATTGAGAAAGCTCCTCGGATGAGAAGCGAAATGTCTTCTGTTACAAATAAAGTCCAGTTTCTTCTGTATTGAACGCCTTTTTTGATTTTATCCAAAACATCTCCAAGTAAGTGACACCCTCAACATTTAAACTTAATTTTGATTAATAAGTAAACTCAAGGGATGACATTCTCCTGTAAGTCACTATTAGACCAGACTTGTTAAAACTAAACAATAACTTTAATAAAACCTGGTGACTTGGACTCATAAAGCCATACAACAAGTCATCAGAGTCACAATATTAGGCAAGTAAAAGCAGATTTTCATCTCTTTGATGTCAGAAAGAAATCTGGGGCAGTGAGAAATACGCACTTGTTTGGGCCCTGAATCCAGGTCAGATGTTTTGCAGAGCTGAGGTTTACAAAAATAAAATCAATTTTCTCCCCTTCTTAAGGAGGCCAAGCTCTACAGGTCAGATCGAGCTAGCTACAGTTTTGAGGAGGACAGCAGAAAAAAAAAAAAGAGTGACGGGTTCAAATAAATAATTGCAAGAATTTGCAGATCTTTATATAACTTGGAACTGCTTTCCAATATATATATTTTTTTTAATTTAAGATAAAAAAATATAAATAATGAAATTAGGGGTGCAGGAAAAAAAAATATATTTTTTAAAGAATCTAGATTCTTAGTCCTGGCGATTCAAAATCGATTCTAAAAGCCCCAAAATCATTTTTTTTATTTTTTACATTAAAACCCAAAAGATAAAGAAAATAAAACCATATCTCATATGAAAGGTGGCAGAAAGAAGAAGACATCTTATTCTATCTGCCCCTTTTTTCAAAAACAAAACAAGTTCACACAATCAATTCAAACAATAATCTTCTATAAGTAAAAGAGCAAAAAGCTAACCTAATACTGGTTATTTAAGTTACAGAATTTAATGCATTCCTTTATTATTTGTTACTATTTTTGGTATAAATATCAAACGATGCAAAAAATTGGATACAACAAGGAACCTAAAATTATTGTTTTAAATACACGTTCCATTTGTTTACATTGTTGTTTAGTGTTTTCAGCTTGTCAGTTGCAAAACTGAAACTAAATTCATGACAATTTTAATAGAAAAATCGTTTCTGAATCAAAAATTGTTTCTGAATCGAAAAATCAATTTTGAATCGAATCGTGACACCAAAAATCAGAATCGATTCTCCAGACACAGAGATGCACACCCCTATATGAAATCATAGTATCACTTGATGCAAGAAGCTATACGACCCCTCATAGTAGAGAGTCCACTTTAAAGCCACATTTACATGTAAAGTGTGCACGTACACATATATCACTTACAGGTTATGTGCGCACACACACTCACACTATAGCCTAATCTTCAGATCTCACACAGGCTGCAGCAACTCTCCCTTTGCCAGCAGTAATTAAAAATGTGGCGGCGGTCTCCGGGCAGCTTCCCCCTCTCTCATCTCACTACAAGGTCACACAGAGGCTCTCGGTAATACCGCAGAGAATCCCTCTGGCCTTACTGAGACGAAACATTTTCCCAAAGACAAGCGGCGAATCACTGATACCATCACGGTAGAAACATGTTTAGACATTCTGCACACACAGCTGGCTGCTTATCACAGCCTTGTCCACGTGAAATCAAAAGCTTTACCGCCTCTGAGCTTCGGTTTCTTCAAGTCACAATCCATAAAAACAGAGCAGGTGGGGGGAGAGTTGCAAAGAGATGAGATGTTTACTGCTGAATGAATCTGGTTTTGTGTGTCTGATGCAGTGACATAACTGAGTAAACGGATTACATGTCAAATAGTGTGAGTTTGGTTTATTTGATTTGAGGCTTATTCACTCAGAACTGTCACCATGCTGCCCAGTGATGAATTGAAACCATAGATTTTTACTTAATTTTATTGATTTTATCACCTGTGGAGCTCACTTAATGTTGAAGATCTTAGCTTATATATGTCAGAGTGGAGGGAAATAAACATTTATGGACATGGATGTGGGTTAGATCAAATTAAACTGTTCATAAAGCACCTGTCATACAACAAATATAACGCAAAGTGCTTTACTTCAGATAGAAACCAGAACAAAACATGAGCTATGCAACACGGAATCATATAAAACACAAACAAGGTCATTTAAAACAGTGGGTTGTAAAAAGTTTAGACAAAGGAACTGAAGGAACCAAGAAAACAGATTTGTAACTAAACAAAAGGTAAAAACTAAAAAAAGTAATCTGTAAATCATAAAAAAACAAATTCTGAAATGTAAAGACTTGTAAAAACAAGACATTAAAAAAGGAGAAAGAGAGAAAATTAAACGAGTGAAAGTTGAAATGCCATTGTTTGTTTCCATAAAAGTAAAATAAAAGTGAGCAAAATGACAAACAGAATGAAATTACATTAATAAGAATTATAAAGATACCTTGTTCACTCAAACTTAACTCTTAGAAAGTTATCGTTGATTGGAGTCAACACATTTCAAGATGGCTGCCACAACTTATCAGCCTTAGTTCATGTTAAGGGTAGTAGCTGAGCATCATTCTCAACTCATACCTTGAGCTTTAACAGATTGTTCAAAATCTTACAATAGTACGTGAGATGGTGCACAATATTTTCAACATTTGATGAAAAACAGGTAGAATTCCATATTTGGTTAATTAAGATGATCTTAATTTTAAGCTTTGGCATGAAAGGCGGTGGGCAAAATGCAATCTTTTAAGGCGTACTGGGACTTTATTATTCTATTTTCATATTTTTTTTCATGTCAGGTTTTGTCAGTGTTGGATATGCTCCTTTATACGTATAACATACCAGTCTGATCAAATGCACAAAAATACAATGTTGGGTTTCCAGTCTCACTTTGTCTCTTCCCCTGAATGTGATCTAATTTCATCCAGCAGACAATAACATATTTATTCATTTCATCACTCTAGAGCTTAATATATTCTGTTTTCTGTTCATTCTCATTGCTGCTTTTCTTGTTTTGTGTTGACTTTAATAACTGTTTGCATTCCGTTGTCCCTGCCTTTTGTTACTGCTGATAAGACTAACAACTCCTACTATGTATTGCTAAAAGATGTGTGAAAGCTGCAATATGTAGTTTTTGGAACATGCTGGAACTTAATTTTTTTTTGAACAGACACGTTTCTGGTCCCTCCCCCTTGCTCTCGGCTGAACTGCAGCTCAGCCTCCATAGCTCCGCCTCCACTGCATGTCCTGTCTCGTGAACGTGCATGTGTGCAGCCGCTGCGATATTCTGTGTTTCTATGTTAATAAAACGTTCTAAAAAAATAAAATAAAAACATGGAGCGCTGGTCCAGCACACCAGAACACCAGGAAATCTGCAGAGCCTCGCTCAGCCACGTTGAACCCAGTGGTGGGCCGTCAAGGCCTGCAAGGCCTTCTCTGCTGGCCTAAAAATATTATATTTTGTCCATGAATACGTATTAAATAATTCCAAATGGTCTGTCCGCTTCCTTTCATTGCTAGCCCCCTGGTTATGCTGCTTCCAGACGTGTATTTTCATATCTAAGCATAAAACCAATCACATTTCAACAAATATTTATTGCCAGGGTCAAAGAAATCTGCCTGGAAGCCCTCACAATCAGTTCTGCAAGCCATGTAGCATAAAATAAATGTTGATCAAACTGTTGCTTCAACCAATCAGATACATGTATTGAGTTGGCGACACCAAGGCCCTCAAGCAGGCGTACGCTGACATTTCCGTACGCCGTACGGAAACGTCAGCGTATCACACGCTTTGATTGGATAGTCAAAGTGTACTAGTCAGAGCTAGCAAACTGCATCTGTAGCGAGCTGCACAAGCAAAGATAGTGTTGTGTAGATTTAATAGCTGTTTTGTCAACCCACAATGGCTGAAGGAGGAGAAGAAATGGATTTGTTGGAGATTTACTGTCAAAGCCATTTTCAAGACGGACTTTTCAAGAAAAACTGGACATTGTTAAGCAAGGTTGGGCAACTCCGAAGCTAGCAAGCCTGTCACAACCTGGAAAAGGACAGAAATACGACAGGGCAGGCTCGATATTCAGCATTAGCTTCGATGGCGATAGAAAAGGACTTCTTGATGGAACTGGAACGCACGGATAATCTGCACAAAAGAGTAACTGAAATCGTCTTGAGGAAAGAAAGGAGGATGGATTTTGTGTACAACTAATCATGATTTTTGTTGCGTAAAATGTTGCTATACTGTATTCCTAAATAATATTGCATATTTATCAGGTTATTTTTGATGCTTTTTTATGTGTGTCGCAGCTGTACCTGCAGTAGAAGTTTTATAGCCATAAAATAGTTATTGAGGGTTGGATTGATTCAGACGAAGCACTACTGAAGGCCTAGCTGTGAAATGCACGGCCCGCCACTGGTTGAACCCAAGTTTAATTCGCTCGTGACAAATTCATTCATTTCGTCATCATTTCAGTCATGGAGTCAGTGGAGGAGGAAGCGATCACTAGACTTTTGGCAAAAAACCAAAAGAAAAGTCCAGATCAGGGATGAAGAAGGGGAATTTAATACATTTGTGTCACATACAAAACAGCAGTGGTGGGCAAATGAACGCTAGGTAGCGCTAAAGCGCTATTCCGCTTACAGTGGACCTAAACTTTTTGTCAGCGTTTTTGTGAATTGACTAACTTTTATAATTCATAAGCGGATTTGTGCTATTTTTATTTAAAATGCAGTACCGCTAATAACTAATTATCTATCAGTAAAAACCAATAAACTTATTTACAAGCTCTTATGCTGCTTGTTTTACCTTTTTCCCCACCGTAAACAGCAGAGAGGAGGAAGGGTGTGAGGGGGAGGGGGGCAGAGCTGAGAACAGACTCGGATCTACCATGTAGGTAAATGCCTGGGGGTCCCATTTCAGCAGTGGCCCCGGCCCCGCCTCGCCCCGTGCAGTCACCTACATCACTAACATTGATCCTGCTTGTTAATGTACATTTAACATAAAAATAATTATAGTTACGATGAAAACGATCATTAAATACGCAATAAAAAAACGGTCGATTTCTTTATCCCCCTACTAAAAATGGACTATTCCATCTTGACATCTTCCGGGTCACTCAGAGGTGAACTCGGGGGCTAATTCTGTGGCTACTGTTTGTGCTGGGTACTTGGATAAATCCGTAGAGAACCCCGCTGTTTCAAGCCAAATTAACGCGGCCGGAGGAGTTTATTGAGGGTTTTGTGTCGACCATTTGACGGTGAGTCGTTATTTTTATGTATTTTAGTTACTTTTCATTAAATCTGTTGACTACCTATAGACGCTGAACTCTGTGTCCAGCTGGTTGTTTTGGGTTACTAATGGATAAATCCGTAGAGAACCCCGCTGTTTCAAGCCAAATTAACGTGGCCGGATGATTTTATTGTGTGTTTTGTGTCGACCATTCGACGGCGAGTCGTTAGTTTCATGTATTTGGGTTACTTTTATGTATAAATGCGGTGGCGACACACCCGTGTATTTGAGATTTAAACGTGGTTTTAGGGATTAAAAGATCATTCTATTTTTTGTTAATTTCGTGGCCGAATAGAATATATGTACGTAAAGTATTAAATAAATCCTTTGATTTTTGTAATTTCATCCTTTTAGGATCATTTTTGTTACTTTTCAGTTGGCAGTGTAGTGCAAATATTGATAACGCTGCCGGCTATATATAAATATATATATATATATATATATATATATATATATATATATATATATATATATATATATATATATATAATATAGAAATATATAAATAGCGGATTAGATTAGCTTCCCCTAATTTTCATAAGACATTTGTGCTTTTGAAATTGTGGACCTAAAAAAATTAATAAGCGTTTTAGAAATTGTGGAACTAATTTTTTAATTAGCGGTGCCCAGCACTGCAAAACAGTCCTGCATCGCTTTGCAATCATTTGAACGAGAACGTGTGCGGATGCGCGCTGGGGCTGGGACAGGCGGGGGCGTGGGTTAGGAGCGTGAGAAGCTCTGTTTTTATTGGCTCATTAAAAACTCTGTTTTTATTGGCTGGTTAACGGCGGGTCACTGTGGGTTTTTAGAAATGCTTTTAGTACCACCTGGAGAAGCCAGACTACTATAGTTTTTTTCAGAGATTACTTGTCTAACATCAGTCTGTCAGGAGATAGTGACAGAGTGAAGAAATATGTTAAATATATAGTTTTAGAAAAGTTACATACAGCAGTTTGAACCTGAATTTGGCTAAACTTTTCAGAAACTATCCAAAAAAAGTTACCATATTTTCCAGCGTATAAGTCGCTCCGGAGTATAAGTCACATCATAAACAAAAAAAGCATCATGAAGAGGAAAAAAACATATGCCACATTTGTTATGAGCCACTACTGACCCGTTTCGTTTATTTAATGGTCCAAACAGCTTCATTTTGCCTGGGTGGTGTGGCAGCACCATCCATCCATCCATCCATATACCCATCGCGGCCGGAGCAGCAAGGCCCTCCAGCGTTCCTTTGCCTGCACCCGTTGAGTGAAGCGAGCACGCACAGGAGGACTCGCTGTTGCAGTTCTTCAAAATTTAAAGTGTCAGTCAAAAATTGTGTTATGAGTATGGAAAAAAAAGTATATCAGTTGCTTTGGCGTATAAATCACAGGACTGACAAAAGTATGCAAAAAAACTGACTTATATGTCAGAAAATATGGTAAGTCAGATCATCTGACAACTTTTTGGGGTTTATTTACCTAGATGATTGAGCATGCATCAGGGCATGTTCAGAAACTATATACAGTTCAACAGTTTCAGAATTAACAGAATATTTCAAAGACAGGCTTGTGAACAAAACTGTAATTTTATTTTATATTGAAACAATTTTGTTGATTTTAACAAAAAATTTAAAGTACAACTGAAGTTATGCGATTAGTTTAGCTGGTATTTTTATAATGTAAAGTAAGTGATCTGTGTATTTTAGTGTTTGGTTTTCCATTTTGATTTTGTTTCCAAGTTTATTTCCTTTAATTAGTGTGTGTGTGTTCAGCCTGTTTTTCCTGCTATTCTCAGCCTTTTTCCCTCAGTATTTTTCAACAGTCAGCCCCTGAGTTTGCCCTGCCCACTTACACCTGTTCCCTATTACCGATGTCTCCCTCATTCTTTTTAATAATTTAGTTTTCAGCCCATCTGCAGGCAACCATTGGTGTGTCTTGTGCCATGACTGAGTCTCTTCCGAACCAGTTGTTTGTTGTAAAATGTTGCTGACATGTCTGCTTTTTGTTTTGCTATAATAAAGTTTGTTTGTTTGAGCTCCTCGTATCATTCTGCATTCATAGTTTCAATCCTTTGTAAACGACAACAGAATGAAATGGTGTCAATATGACAATAAATGTAATGTTAGATACGACCACAATTAACCTGGTGTGTATCTAACATGTTGTATGTCATATTAATCACAGCAACCTGCATATTTGTTAAACTTGAAATAATTTTTGTCCAACTGAAAATAACTGGTCAGGTGAATGCCAAAAATGGTGACCCAGTTAACACAACACACCAATATTAATCTCTAAACAGATGCCATGTTGGTGTTTTTAATGAAAAAATAAATAAATTAAAATATATATATAGTTTATTGTTCATTTCAGTCTACTGTTCTTTTGTCCATATTAGAGCAACTGCAAGAAAACTGCTGTTTTTGATTTAACGTACTTGTTAAATATTGCCATTGTCCTCTCTATATGTGTTCTTCTTCTTCTTCTTTTTTTGCATCCTTTGCAGTAAACTTACCTGAACTAGAGTAGTTTGTTTCAGCCGTTTATAAATAATAATCTCACAACCATTCTTACAAGCAAGCAGGAGAAATAAAGAAGATGCATGCGTGAGTCTAATGATGCTGACAGATCTAATAGCATTGATTGGTCCTAGTGGGACTTCCTCGAAATAGGATGTGCTGGTGCAAGCTGTATGCTCAGCTGTTGAATAATGACGGGACTATCACAGAGAAGTGAGGAAAAAATGATAGGTAAACATCAGCAACTCTAACAGTATTCTTTACAGGGGTTTAAATCACTGCCTAATCTTACAGAGTAAAACACACACACACACACACACACCAGTATATATATGTACTTTTCGCCTTACAAGTCACTCCGCCATATAAGTCGCATCAGTCCAAATATGTCTAATAAAGTGGAAAAACCAAAAACAAATATGTCGCTTTGCCATATTAGTCGCATCTATTATGCGCCACCGCTGACGTGTCACATTTGTTATGCGTCACCTCTGACCACCCAGAAACGTGGGCCGGTGTTGTGCCAAAAATCGATTGGCTGCCAAAATGGAGGCCGCGGGAGCATGCACGGGAGGACTTTAACAAGAATTTATCAAGATTAACACTTAAAAACAATTTTTTGTTTGCTCGAAATTGTTGCAAAGGTGTGTCTCAGTCTAACTTTTTTAATGCACTTTGACAGTCAAATCAGCTGCATTTCAAAAGTCAATTTGCAGCTGCCGGAGCACAGAGGAACGACTCGCTGTGCATGTCTTCAAAATTTAACAAGATAACCACCTAAAAACTATTATTTGTTTGCTCAACGTTATAGTAAAAGTGTGTCTCAGTTGAACTTTTCCTTTATAAATTCACTTTAATGGTCAAATCAGCTGCATTTTGCCTGGGCAGCGAGGCAAAAATGCAGCTGTTTTTACATCTGCACCAGGAGTTCCAGAGAGAGAGACTAGCGTGGCTTACTATAGCAAGCCAAGTGTCTCATTAATAGCCACTTTTACATATTAATGAAACTTTTGACTTGCCATATTACTCGAGGGCCCTCTAGTGGCTGAACATTGTAGTGTTCAATATTTTCCATGTCAGAATGAATGAAATTGTCAGATCTAAGCCAAAAATTGGTTTATAAATATGGGGAAAAACATATATTATTCACTTCGGTCTATAAGTCACAGGACTTGCAACTTTATGCAAAAAGGTGTGATATATGGCGAAAAATACAGTATGTTTGTATGAGTCACTGAATTTCAATATAAGAAGTTTTATGTCTTGAAGGAATGCATATCGCTTGCCATTTTTCATGCCAAATTTTAACCTAAGATGATGTACAATCTTTTAGCTCTTGGAGTTTACAACATGCTGAGAATGAGTCTCCGCTCTAACACGCCAACTTTCAGCTCAGTTCCTGTAAACACGACAGTTATTGACATACTTGTGCCTGCTGTGGTGCTGTCTTGAATCAGGTTCACTCCAAAAGGTACCGTATTTTCCGCCTGATTAATCGCACCGTTCTATAGGCCGCTTTGTCCAATTATTGGCAATAAATTGGAAAAATCCATAAACAGGTCGCACCTTTATTTAGGTCGCGTCTATTATGCGTCACCACTACGCGACAGCGCCTCATTTGCCCTGCTGAAAATGGCGGCCACAGAAGCGAGCGAGAACGGAAGGACTTTACAAGATTAACACGGTAAAAACAATTATTTGTTTGCTGAAAATTATAGCAAAGATGTGTCTTGGCTGAACTTTTCCTTAATAAATTCACGAAATGGTCAAATCAGCTGGATGTTAAAAA
>JBBPBX010009448.1:35068-60059 GCA_038048925.1 Garcialebias charrua | reverse complement strand
ATCCAGACTATGTTCCATCCATCTTCCCTCAGCGCCCAGAGTCAGTTGAAGTTGCAGCTAACAAACCTTCCCTAAAGGTTGCACGATATGAAAGAGCTGCTCGGAGGGCCAAGAAACCAGGTATGTAATGATTTAATTTACTAAGGGAATACGTAACTTAATATATATATCTTCATAACAGATAACCTAAACAGTGAGGAAAACCTGAAACCTAAAACAAAGAAAGTTCTAATATTGTGTTCATGTGTGTGTCAGAAATATTAAAGTACTGTGTGTTACTGCTAACATGATTAAAATATTTCTCCTCTTTTTCCAATAGCAGTAACGCCCAAAGCACGAAGAAAGCTTTCCATGCCAGAGAGATCCACAGCATCCCCAACACATCATTTGGCTTCACAACAGCCGTCGGAAGATGACACGCATGTCAACAATTCATTGATTGACTTTGCCACACTGTGCAGCGCAGAGCTCCTGACACCAGCATTTACTAGGGGCAAAACACAACTGTCTGCAAAAGAAGTTGAAGTTTCACGAAAAATTTCATCTGTCCTGCTCCACTGAAGGTTCCTGCTCCTCCTCAGGTTCCTGCTCCTCCTCAGGTTCCTGCTCCTCCTCAGGTTCCTGCTCCTCCTCAGGTTCCTGCTCCTCTGAAGGTTCCTGCTCCTCTGAAGGTTCCTGCTCCTCTGAAGGTTCCTGTCTCCTCTGAAGGTTCCTGCTCCTCTGAAGGTTCCTGCTCCTCTGAAGGTTCCTGCTCCTCTGAAGGTTCCTGCTCCTCCTCAGGTTCCTGCTCCTCTGAAGGTTCCTGCTCCTCCTCAGGTTCCTGCTCCTCTGAAGGTTCCTGCTCCTCAGGTTCCTGCTCCTCTGAAGGTTCCTGCTCCTCCTCAGGTTCCTGCTCCTCTGAAGGTTCCTGCTCCTCTGAAGGTTCCTGCTCCTCTGAAGGTTCCTGCTCCTCTGAAGGTTCCTGCTCTTCTGAAGGTTCCTGTCAGGATACATGTGGAGCGAGTGATTGGACTGATGAAGAACCGTTTTGGTATCCTGAAAGGTTCTTTACCTGTTCGCTGCATACAGAGTTGCAAAGACGAAAGTATGGATTGCCCACTGTCAAGCTGTGACAAAATTCTGACTGTTTGTGCATCACTGACAAACCTGGGACAGGGGATTGTTTTTAGACAATAGTACTGCTGCATGCAGTTAACCTGTTGGCTTTGTTTTAAAAATATTGACCAATTGAGCCTACAGTTGTATATATGGTATGATAGTGTTTCATTTGTAAAGTTCAAATTTTAGTTTGTTTATTTGATAATTATTGTAGAAAGTAATACTTTCTGAAAATAGTGTCATAATATTTTTTATTCTTCTGCAATCCTTTGATTTGATTTGTATTTTCGGTGGCATGTGAAAGAGCTGTTTTAAAACTGAAATGCTTAGATAGGATACAAATTATGAAAAAAAAATTGTCTGTCTTTAATACAATGAGTAATAAACATTAAAAATAGGACGAAACCATAATTTATGTTGTGCTGTTTCCCTTTTTTATGTGAACATTTTTGCATATTCAGTTTCAGTATGAAAAACTTTTAAAAATATTAGTTCTACCACTGACATGAAGTTTAAACAAGCTTAAAGGTGTCATTAACAGTATTGAATGTGCGTCTTTGCTTCAGACTTTGACAAACATACTTGTTCTGCAACACTGTGAGACTTAATTAACTTTTGCTTGTATACAACAGCTAACAAACAAGATGATAAAGAACCAACAATTAGAGAAAACAATTTTTATTGTTATTGTTGCACTGAAAAATACACTGCAGTCTTTCATTGTGCGGTCCACAGACAATGAACAACATAATTTTGCAGCTCCCGTTGTGCAAATACATCAGAACATTAAGAAAGATAAAATACAGAGGTAAAAATTGAATAAAAATAGATAAAAAATACAGTAAAAACAACAGTATCAGCCATATCAAAAAGTCAGGTGGCCATTATTGCACATAACCTTATTGCACATAACCACAGTGTTTGCAAGTTAACCATGTGTGTTTATAAGTCTTAACTGCTGTTAGATAATGAACAATAAAATAATTTTGCAGCTCCCGTTGTGCAAATAAATCAGAACATTAAAAAAGATAAAATAAAGAGGTACAAATACTGTATATATTATTATTATTTACCCACATATCAACCGGTAGTTTATACGGACATTTTTGGAGTCCAGACAGTTTCAGTTTCATACTGTCGCGCATCTCTGGTAGTAAACTGTCTTCGTATTCATAAGACATCCTTCCAAAGATGTGTGCTACACAAAAATATTCGATTCGACTTTACTAGCAAACAAAACCAGAGCCTCTGAACAAAACGAATTCCAATGGTCTGAACCGCAGTTTACCCCCACAACGCAACCTGATGTTGAAGTCACGTGATGCGTGACATCACGTCGACTTCGAGAATGGAGGTTTATGAGAGAGAGTGCGTTAAAACTGCATATTTCCTGCATATTTCCTGGTGCATTTGTGTGTGGACCAGCGCTCTGATTTTATTTATTATTTATTTTATAACACCGCTGCGGACCTGTTGCTGCTCTAATTCATTCTGCCCCTGAGGAGCGAGCCGCGCGCGGTCTCTGGCTCCTCGTTCCGCTCCGCTGGTCACCTTTGAAGTTCCTCGTGCCGGTGTAATTTGCTCCCTCGAGTGTATGTATCTGCTCTTATCTCTCGTCAGCCTTGTTGCAGCAGCACGGGTCGTGAAGCATGCGCGCGGGCAGAGCTCAGCTGCGAGGCTGGCTCTGGGTGCCTTTCTCATCACGGGGCGAGAGAATAAAAAGTCGATGCGGAAATGAATGAATTTGTCGCGATCAAACGAATTAAACTAGTATGTCTAAGTGGATGCTCGCTCAGAATATGATGACATGAGTGAGCGACAGCAGGATTAATCAACAGGCAGCTTTATGGAATATTTAAAAATGCTTCCTTTTTCTTTTCCTCTGCTCGCCTGTAACTCCAAGGCGTCACTCTGGTGACGTGAATGCCCTTGTGAATGCCCATATATGGAGAGGGGCAGATTTTCCCGGAGCTGCATGCTAAAATCTGCTATAAATCATGAAATAACACATTTAGTGTTATTTCTCCACAATATAAGTAAACGCTCCTGTATTATTTTTAAATAAACTAATAAATATTAATGGCGATGCAATTTGAAAACATGGTGGGTGTTGGGCTTTAAGGATGTTGCACAACTTCTTGCAACTAAAACAGAAATATGAAAAGAAGACCTACATGTTGCCCAATGATTGTCCAATTGCAGAAAATCCAGATTCAAATAAAAATCATAAACTTTGTAAAAATAAAATAAGTCCAATTACTTACTGTCTGCTATGTCCACTCCCATGAAGGACAGCAATGAAGGTCCTCATTCTGGGCCAACATCTGTATGGTGCCTCAGGTGTTGTTCAGAGTCTTCATCTCCACTGTTTGCCTCCAGTTGTTCTTTGGTCTGCCTCTGTTGTGCTTCTGGTGTCCAACGTACGGCTGTGTGGGTAATGTTACCAGAGTCTTTCCTAAGCACATGACCAATCCACCTTTTCATGATGATAGTCTCCATGCTGTCTTGACAACAACAAGCAAGCAGTTCTTCATTTGAGTTAGCGTTGGGCCAGAAGACTGAAAACTGAGCGCTTGTTGAGATCAATGGCAGTCATCATCCACCGATCTGATCCGTATAATGGGGTAGGCAGTACACAGCTCTGGTACAGCTTCAGCTTTGTCTTCATGCTGTAAGAGTATGTGTCTGTCTTTTTAGAAGGGACGTAAATCTTATCATTTGCGTACCAGTAGTTATAAAACACCATGTTTTCTGATGATGGTGCAGAGAAAGAGAGAAAACAAGAGGGCCTAAAACTGAGACTTGTGGGACTCCTCAAAAAAGAAAAAGGGTAAATTCTGTGTTTTGGGACTGGTGAATCACATGTTCAAGTTAGGTTTATTTGTTATATGCAGGTTAACACAAGGTCAACAGTACCATGAAATGCTCAGGATGAGAAGAACTGATTTGACTCGCAAAAAAATAAAATACTTAAGCATGAAATAAGAGTACAGAATAAAGTACCAAAACAGATGTGGCTTGTTGCAATGTTATTGTCAATAGTTCAGTATTACTGTCAGGAGTTTAGTAATCTGACAGCTTGTGGATAATAACTGTCCTTTAGTCTATTCGTACACGATAGCGCAGACTCCTGCATCGTCTGCCTGAGGGTAGTAAACATAAGAGTCCTGTGCTGGGTGTGTGTGG
Organism: Garcialebias charrua; assembly: GCA_038048925.1. Lineage (NCBI taxonomy): Eukaryota > Metazoa > Chordata > Actinopteri > Cyprinodontiformes > Rivulidae > Garcialebias > Garcialebias charrua. The sequence goes on along the minus strand of JBBPBX010009448.1, from coordinate 55,775 downwards.
TCCTTAATGATGCTGCGTGTTTTATGCAGACATCGGCTGTGGTAAGGGCGAGATACACTCGAGCGTCCTCACGATACGCCAATACGCAGCGTACGTACGCCCCGTACGCAGCGTAGCCCCGCGTAGCCCCTCAGGGCAAGTACGCGCAAAAGTATTTTTTTACTACGCATACGCGATTCGCATACGCGATGCGCGGTGTCTGACCTAAACTTCCCCGGCTCCGGACTGTTTTGTATGTTACACAAATGAAATAAATTCCTCTTTTTTATCGCTGATCGGGCCTTTTCTTTTGTTTTTTTGCCTAAAGTCAAGTAACCGCTTCTTCCTCCGTTCACTCGATGAATGAAATGAATGAATTCAGGTCCTACCTGGGTGCGCGATGTTTTATATATTCCCTGGTGGGCTGTGTGGGCTGCAGGAAAAGCACTCCGTGCTCAGCTGCTCATATTACAACAAGGAGAACGCGAGCGTTTGGAGCGAAAAACTAGCGGAAGTGACGATCGGAAGTGACGGTACGGAGGAAATGACGTTAGAATTTGGAGCGAAAACACGAGAATCTACGCGAGAACGAAAGCCGAGTGTAGCAGCGGCTCGCGCGTATACGGAGTCTGCTTCAGTGTATCTCGGGCTGTAGATGTCCTGGATGGTGTGGAGACTGCTACCAGTGATGTCCTCTGCTGTTTGCACCACCCTCTGTCATGGTGTTAATGTGTAGCTTCCACGTGTAAACACTTTGAAGTGAGACACTTAGATCTTCACATGTAGTGGCTGCCAAACATCTCACCTACAACCACCATCAGTGATCATTCCAATCTTTCTCTAGTTCACTACTCTGACCATTACAGTTGGGATGCCTTCAGGAACACTAAGAAATGTGACGTGTTTTTCCAACCAGCATCTTTCATCTTTAGGTTTTATAAAGATGACCGACGTTGCTCGCAGTTCAATTCAGTTTATTTCTGTAGCGCCAAGTCACAACAAACGTTAACTCAGGGCACTTTGCAGTCTCCCATCCTGAGCAAGCACAGTGGCAACAGTGGAAAGGAAAACCTCCCTTTTAAAAGGAAGAAACCTCCAACAGAACCAGGCTCAGGACGAGCGCCCATCTGCTTCAACCGGCTGGTTAGAGAGGAACAGGAAAGAGAGACAAACTCCAGATGTACTTTCTATAGGAGGAAAGACATAAAACATGTTAAGATAGAAATAATTACTAACACAGAGTAAAGAAATGCAAACAAACGATCCATTTTTTTGTTTTGTTTGTTTTAAGAGCCTTAGCTCTAAGGTGGATCATGTAAAAATATCCCAAAATTCATTTAAAAGCCTAAAATATTCATCCATCCATCATTGTTACCTGCTTCTTTCTTTTCAGGTCACGGGGATCACTGGTGCTCATGTCCAGCAGTTGCTGTGTGAGAGGCAGGGGACAACCTGGACAGGTCTCCAGTCCATCGCAGGGACACAAAGACAAACGAGACAAACATCCACTCTCTCACTCACACCTAGACACAATTTAAATTTATCAATCAGTCTAACATGCATGCTTTTGATCTGTGGGAGGAAACTGGAGTACCTGGAGAAAACCCACACATGCACGGAGAGAACATGCAAACTCCACCCAGAAAGGCCCCGGACCAGGATTTGAACCAGGGACCTGCTCACTGAGAGGCAGCAGCTCCACCAGTTGCACCACTGTGCTGCCCCTCATTCATTCATTCAACCTTTATTTATACAGGTTAGTCCCATTGAGTCTCAGGAACTCATTTACAAGAGAGACCTGAATACTCTGGCAGCAGCATTTTGGATCAACTGAAGACTTTTACAATATGTTTGGGACACCCAGATAATAAACAATTGCTATAGTCCAGCTTACATGTGACAAATGCACGAACCAATTTTTCTGCATCATTTTTGAACAAGATGTTTCTAATCTTAGTGATATTATGCAGGTGGAGGAAAGCAGTTCTGGCAACATTTTTAATGTGGGGTTAGAAGCCATGTCCTGATCAAAAATAACATCAAGGTTTTTAATTTTAGAACTGGAGGACAAATTAATGTAATCCAGAGGAATTGAACAGCTACAAAGCTCATTCCTGTCATGCTCATGTCCAAAAACCACAACGAAAATTAAGGGTCATCCAGGAGTTTAGGTCTTTAAGACATGCTTGTACTCTACGATAATTAAACGATTGGATTAATCAGTCTTTATGGACACATTTAGGTGAGTACGGTGTAATAAGCATGGCAATGAAAATTTATGCCATTCTGTTTAATAACTGAAAGTTATGCACCATAACTCATGTTCCCTGAAGGAAGGGAACGAGGTGCAACATACTTGCTATGGGAATTGCGCCCCCGCGCGATTACCTGAAGGAATACAATCACGCCTTTTACGGCAGGGGGCGTCACCCCGCGTCAGAGGTACCGCCTTTCAGGTACTTAAGCGACTGACGCCCCTCCATCTTTCTCAGAAATTGCACTTCACCGAGCTTCCAGCATTGAAAAGGGCCAGCTATGTTGCACCTCGTTCCCTTCCTTCAGGGAACATGAGTTATGGTGCATAACTTTCAGTTCCCTTTCAGTTCGGTCTCTCGGTGCAACATACTTGCTATGGGAACGTAATTCATTCACGCCCTTGAAATGCTCAGCAAAATGCATGTGAGAACCTCCATCCTAAGGGACGGGCATCTCTTAGCTGCTTACTACAAGGAATGCAGAGAGCCGATGCCAAGAGGAAAAAAGGCCAAATGTGAGAGACATTCACATGATGTCTCGCATGACCATTACACTAACTAGAAACAGCCCAAGCGTGCTCCAGTAGTTTGAGTACTCATCAACTCCTGTTTCCCTTTTGGGCAGGAGGAGTGATGTTTTCCTCCTTTGTTGTTGTTTTCACGGCTCGACTGACAAGTGGAGCCCATCCTGATGTAGGAGATCAGACAAGGAAAGGGGAAACCTTTCCATTATACGTCTCCCAGGCAGAAAACATCAAGGGAAACCCTTGTGAATGTTATTGCTGCTTGTTGGGACAAAGCAACCAAAAACTTAGGCTTTCAGCCAGTACCTCTCAGAGGCCAGGCTGAGAGTTGCCACAACCCTGGACGTGGATGTAGAAGCTGTCCACGTGCCTGAGTCAGTAGGTCCCTGTGAGGAGGCAATTGCCATGGTGTTCCTGATAACATTGAGATTAGCTCCGGAAACCACGGTTTCTGTGGCCATCTGGGAGCTATGAGGATCAAGGAGAGGGCTCCCCGTCTTACCCGTTCCAATGTCGTCCCGATCAGAGGGACAGGTGGAAAGGCGTAGTAGAATACTCCTGCTGGCAAATCATGTGCCAGAGCATCTATTCCCAACGGAGCATCTGGCTCCTTCAGGGAGAAATAGAGGTCACAGTGTGAGCTAGCTCTGCAGGCGAACAAGTCCACAGAGGCTCTGCCGAAACGTGACCATACCTGTTCCACGATCCGTGGGTTCAGGCTCCATTCCGATGCCAACAGAGGCCCTCTTGAAAGGGCATCCGCTCCATAATTCAGATCACCAGGGACATGAGTTGCCCTAAGTGACAGAACTCTTGGAGCACACCACGTAAGCATCCTCCGTGTCAGATCAAGGAGGGCCCAGGATCTCGTCCCTCCTTCTCTGTTGATGAAAGACACTGTGGTCCTGTTATCTGATTTTACCAGGATATGATGTCCGGCAACCAGACCTTTACTGAAGAAGTATTTTAATGACAGGAATACGGCCAGTAATTCCAGGAAGTTGATATGTAATTTGGCTTCCTGCTTGTTCCAAAGGCTGCGGGCGTTCTGGTTCCTGCAGATCGCTCCCCATCCTGTTTTTGAGGTGTCCGTCGTGATGACTACACGGGACGACACCCTTCCCAGTGAGACCCCTTCCGTGAAAACGGACGGATCTCTCCAAGGTCCCAGGGCCTTTAGACACTCTGGGTCTATTTGAACCTTTTCCGCTTGTTTGGGCAATGTATTTGTTGGTTAAACCATACCTGTATGGCCCGCATTTTCAATAATGCACGTGGCACACAAGGAATGGCTGCCGCCAAGAGGCCCAACAGGTGTTGGCAGGTTTTCACAGGGACCCGTTGGTCCAGTTTAAATCTTCCCAGGCAATGGCGAATGGAGGAGACTCTTTCCTTCGAGAGCCATGCTCTGTATTGGACAGTGTCAATCTGTACACCCAGAAATACGGTAACCCGTGATGGAGTCAGATTGCTCTTCTGTCGGTTTATGACAAAACTGAGAGACTCCAGGTGAGAGATCACCTTAAGGGAGTGTGACAGCACCTGCTTTCTGCTTCCAGCCAGAATTAGCAGGTCATCCAGGTAATTCAAGATCCTGAGTCCTTGATTCCTAAGAGGGGTCAGGGTTGCATCCAGACATTTAGTGAATGTACGTGGAGCAGTCTTTAAACCGAAGGGTAAGGCTTTGAATTCATAAGCGTTACCTTCGAATGCAAAACGGAGGAACTTTCTGTGTCTCCTCCACACGCCTATATGGAAATAGGCATCTTTCAGATCCACTGTACATGCGTAGTCTCCTGGTCTCACAGACTGGAGAACTTGCCGCAGTGTAAGCATCCTGAACTTGAAAGTTTTAATTCTTTTATTGAGAGTCCTGAGATCCAGAATCGGTCTCAAGGAACGGTCCTTTTTGGGCACCAGGAAGTACTTGCTGTAGTGTCCGGAGCGCAGTTTGCGTCCTGAGACCAAACTAATCACTCCCTTTTTCAGCATCGTTGAAACTTCCTCCCTCAGCACGTGCGCGCATGCAGGGTTGATCTTAGATTGCAACACCTCTGAGAAACGGGGCGGTCTCTTTGAGAACTGCAACTTGAGCCCATGACGTATTGTTGTCATGACCCAATTATTTGGTAGGCACGCCTCCCAAGCCTGCGCATGCGCGCTGAGCCTGGACGGCATGTTGTGCTCCTCGTGTTTTAGGTCGAAGGGGGTGACCTTTGACCCCTCTCGTGTTTTTTCGAGCAGGTTGCTCGGCCCAACAGAAGATATTACGAGATCAGGCTGTCTCCGACGGATCTCACGTATCTTGCTGTGGTTCATAGTTCGACAGTGAAGTCTGGGTTTTATAAAAATGGGACTCGAGTCAAGAACCAGGGCAGACTGTGCATTGGTACTTTTATTTTTGTACATGTTTGAAACAGTGTCTGTTTTGTTTACATATACAGTAGGCGAGTCATGTTTAGTGCACGCACACACGTCACCAGCTCCTTGTGGTTTTCTACGAGCAGAGACTGGGATTAGAGAGTTAGGTTCCCGTACCTCCTCGTGGACGGGCGAACCTGTAAATTTATCAGTTCGTCCTGGTTCATCAGGTCCGGAACTGGTTTCCGTAGGAAGAGGCCGAAGCAGCACTCGGACGGTACTGTGAAGCCTCGCAGTCCCCAGCGGGTCTCTTTCGTGGGGGACCACGCGTGTTTTCCGTTGGTGGGGCGAACTTTTTCTTTGGTAAACCCTCGCGGAGGGCATCCGCTTGTTTGCGTGCTTGTTCCAGTCTTGTCTGGACACGTTCCAGGGCTCTCCCGAAGAGTCCTGTCAGCTCGATCGGGTGTTGTAGGAAGGACCTCTGGTTTTCCTGGAGGTCCGACAGTGTTAGCCAAAGATGGCGCTGTGCGACAACTATTTCTGCCATTGCTTTGCCCTGGGAAATAGCTACTGTCCCCATCATGCTGAGCACGAGGTCAGAGGCATGGCGGGCCTCCTCTATGGCCTCGGTCTCATCCTTTGTTACCTGGATCTCCTGTAGTTTTTCCGCCAGGTAGGCCTGTACCATGCTCGACGTATTCATTGCGCGAGCCGCAAGGCCCTGGGCCTTGTAGCACTTCTCGAGTTGTTTCTCCGAAGCGCGACAGGCCTTGGTGGGCAGCGTTGGTTTCATCCCCACGGCTGTGGGGGCCAGGTGAGCCGCCAGAGACTCCTCTATCGGGGGTGCGCTGGCAAGGCCCAGAGCCTCCATTCCCGTGACATCCAAGAGTCGGGACAATGGCAGCATGATGGGAGCCCTGGGTTCCGCCCAGGAGCGTTTGAGTTCCATCAGAAAGTCCGGAAAAATTGGCATTTTCTGCGATGTTGTCAGTTGCTTCGCGTAGAAGTAGTTTCCTGCCAGCCTCGTAGCCCATTGGCGAGGCGTGAGGTCCGGCCACGTGACCTGCAGGGCGTTAGCGGCCCTATGGCACAGGTCGAACAGGGCATGTACCGACAAGTCCGGTTCCGAAAGGTTCTGCGCCAGGTTCTGGGAGGAATGAACAATTTCTCCCTTGTCACTGTACTCGGCGTCTACGTCGGACACTTCTGGCGTTGAGTCTTCGACAGGAAGTGAAGAGTCCGACGCGTTGTCTTCCCCGACCCGGCCACTGCACTCCAGGTCCACGTTTTCAGGCTCCGGTTCTGGAGCAGGCAGGTTAATGCGACGTGCGACCTTCATCGCCACGGTCCTCGCCATGGACTTGGCCAGCGTGTCCGCGCGGCGTTTCCTCACTGTGGCCGTCATTCGACGACAGTGGGGGCAGGAGTCGGGGGATTCCAGCGCCTTCCTCGCGTGCAGGATCCCTAGGCAGACAGGACAGGCCTCGTGGGTGTCCGTTGCCGAAAGGGAGTAGCTGCAGCCGCTGGGGCATGGGCGCGAGCGAGGACTCGTCGTCCTGGTTTTCTTCTTCCTTGTCCTCCGCTTTCCCTTCTCGGGAGCTATGTCCGGAGATGAGAAGAGTAGACGTTGGTCCTAGTTTCCTTTTGTTCGAAGCCGTCTTCTCCGTCGTCTTGCTATCGCTAGTAGACTGCTAGTAGATTAGCAGAAGATTGTGACGCAGTTAGCGTCATCGAGCGAAGCTGCGGGAGAGAAGAAAAACTTTGTGGTAAGTAGAAAAATGCTGGACTAGCTTTCGCCAGCCCAGCAGTACGCAGGAAAATTGTCTCTGTACACTCAGTGTAGGGAGCAAGCTCACCTCAATCAAGCGACGCGACAACAGAGAGGTCCCGCAATGTTCAGGTGTTTCAGCGAGTGAAGGGCAAAAAAGAGAAAGTTGGAGGGGCATCAGTCGTTTAAGTACCTGAAAGGGGGTACCTCTGACGCGGGGTGACGCCCCCTGCTGTAAAAGGCGTGATTGTATTCCTTCAGGTAATCGCGCGGGGGCGCAATTCCCATAGCAAGTATGTTGCACTGACAGACCGAACTGAAAGGGAACTGAACTTAATGGAAGCATATGTAAAGTAAAGCATATTGGTCCAAGCACTGAACCCTGAGGAATGCCATGACTACCTTTGGTGTATGAAGAAGATTCATTATTACAGGACTCTCTTGCAAATGGGTCATCATAACTCAATGAGACTAATCTGTATGAATAAAGGTTAAATGAATGTATTATTAACATTTACAAACTGGAATATATCAAATGATATATTTAGAGCCGTTCCTGTAATCCCAATATCATATTCAAGTCTCTGTAATAAAATATTGTGATCAAATTCAGCACTGAGGTCTAACCGGACCAGTGTAGACACAAGTCCATTGTCTGAGGCCATGAGAAAATCATTCGTGATTTTTACTAGTGCAGTTTCTGTGCTGGGCAGCACGGTGGCACAGTTGGTAGAGCTGCTGCCTCTCAGTGAGCAGGTTACCCTGGTTCTAATCCCGGTCATGGGGCCTCTCTGGGTGGAGTTTGCATGTTCTCTCCGTGCATGTGTGGGTTTCCTCCGGGGACTCCGGTTTCCTCCCACAGAACAAAAACATGCATGTTAGACTGATTGTAACTCTAAATTGTCTCTAGGTGTGAGTGAGATTGAATGGCTGTTTGTCTCTATGTGTCTCTGTGATGGACTGGAGACATGGCCAGGGTGTACTCTACCCCTTCACAGTGATTGCTGAACATGGGCACTGGTGACCCCTGTGACCCAAAATGGAAGAAGCAGGCAAAGATCATGGATAGATGGATGTTTCTGTGCTGAGCTCTAGACCCTGACTGAAACTCTCCAAACAGATTATTTCTTTGTAGATGTTCATGCAACTGCAACTATTTTCTCTAGAATTTTTTTAGATGAAAGTTAGGTTAGATAGGTCTATAATTGGCTAGGATTCCTAAATCAAGATTAGATGTCTTAAGTAAAGGTTTAATTACAGCAACCTTGGTGTAACCCAGTCAATTTTGGTGCTTCTATTTCCTCAATTTTATGCTTTTACCTTGTCCACTGTTTTGGGACTAAGTGTGAAATCAAAACATGACTCCTCCCATTACCTGGGAGAGCAGGTGTGTGTGTGTGACTGAGGAAGTTCAGAGCTGCTGCAGGTGGGCATTAAACAATTTTAAATGAATTTATTTTTGGACTGTCATATACTTACTGGTATGCTTCTCAGCTTTTAGATGTCTCTAAGCTGTGAGAAACTGCTGTTTTGTGCTTAAAAGACCAGAAACAAGCAAACTGGTGAGTGTTTATATTGTTTGTAGCATGCCAATGCTGGCATTAGCATGCTAAAGCAAATCCCAATTGTTTGTTGGCTTATGGCCTTTAAATATAAATGGTCAAACGCTATTTAATGGATTAAATGGTTATGTTGTACTTTTGTGCCATCTTTAACATTTAATCATACAGTGACTATGAATGTGAAGAGTACTCTATTTAGAAATTGTTTGTGTATTTATATTATGATAAACAATTTAGAAAAGTAAATCATGTACATGTAGATCATCAATATATCAACCCTATGTATTTGTAAAACTATTTATGGTATGGTATTGATAGTGATTTTGATATTAATACTAGAAAATGATGTTAACTTGATCCTGTTGTACAGGCCAGGTTTCTATGAGGGAGGCCAGATTTCCTATGATGGAGGCCAGGTTTCCCATGATGGCGAGCTACCACTAGGCTTCAGGCCCAAAGAACCCGGAGCCAGAACCTGAGTTGTCTTGTGCGGTAGGAGATGCTGTGGCCTGCTCCCTACACACACACCCAAAAACCTTTACAAGCGTTAAAGGCTCCTGAACATTTATTTGGTCTTCATTGACTACATTTAAACCCCTCAATCTTATCTGGACTATTGCCCTGGCCTTGGTATTTCATGAACTGTGGGATTAATACAAGCATTTGGATTTAGTCTGGATAATTTGGGAGATCTGTTCATCTATTGAAATATTTTGTTTATTGGTACAATGAATGGATTGATGACAGTTGTTTTTGTTTTGTTTTTGTACATATTGTAAATATCATATATTTAATACAAAGCACCTTATGCACTGATTTTCTGTCCTTGTGTTCTTAAATACAAATGCAACCATGACCCTTCATGAGGCGAACATTAGAACCTTCTGATAACTGGCCTGCTACTAATACTTTTGAGTGATCACCACTTTGTCTGATCTTTAGCATTTACATCATATATGCTACATTAAAGCGATGTGGTACGTAACCATTCATTAAGACAAATTAAGCAGATTCAAAATGTGGTCATTAATTAGGGGACATAAACAGCCTGGTTGGGATGGGATCTAGCAGACATGTGGATGGTTTGGATGAAGTTATTATTTTTGTCAATTCAGAGAGCCCAACAGGACAAAAAAATAAATCAGGCTCTAGTGAATTTTTTAAAGTTGTCTCATCTGACAGCTGAACCAGAGGTGATACTAGGAAGTTTAAATGTTTTACCCTAATAATCTCGTGAAGTCATCACTGCTTATAGTTGTAGGGACACATGGTTCAACAGAGATGAGACTTTTCATTAGCAGAAATCTGGGGTTATTTTATTCTCATTTATTAAAGATGAGTAATGTAAAGTTCTAGCTTTATGGAGAGCTTTATTATACGTCAGCCGACTGTCCAAGATAAACATAATTCTTCTACATTAGTGGAGCACCATTTCTCTCCAGCTTCCTAGATGCCTGTCTTAAAGTACGTAACTTGAATTGAACCAAGGAGCCAGCTTCCTCTTTGTCAGAGGAGCCATTTTATCAAGTGACGTTTACATTGAAGTTCTAAAATGATCAACAAAAATTGTTAAATCATGTCATCTGGACCTGTTTCTTTAAATCAAGAAACATTTTGTCCCCCATCCAGAGGACTTCTTAAGTCAGCGGCCTGCCAACCAGATCTGTCCCATAGCTTCACTGCTGTGCTTCAGTCCAAGAGGTTGGCTCGAAACACAGCAGTGAAGGCTACTTTGTACTTGTCCCAACATTTTTGGGCTTTGTTGACACTGTGAAATTTTGAATCAACATATTTTTCCTTTAAAATGTTACATTTACTCAGATTAAACTTTTGATCTGTCATCGATGTTCTATTACGAATAAAATATTGACATTTGCCATCTCCACATCATTGCATTCAGTTTTTATTCACAGTTTGTTTAGTGTCCCAACTTTTTTGGAATCTGGTTTTTATATATACGGTAGGTAAAATACTGTATATATACCTATGTATAAATACACATATTCATGTTAGCGTTAATGTTGATACGCCCTATACAATGCTTTTGACGTGTCTGGAATGAACCAATCAATAAATAAAAATAAATACCGCATTTAGAACTACTACTGCAACTCCCTGTTTATTGGAATCCCTGGCAAAAACCTTCAGAAACTTCAATATATTCAAAACAGTGCTGCAAGGATCTTGTTGCGAGTTCGTAAATTTGAACATATTACGCCCATTCTTCATAACCTTCATTGGCTTCCTGTCGCCTACAGAATTCAGTACAAAACTGCTCTCATTACACATCAATGCTTACATGGAACTTCACCAGATTATCTGAAGGATATTCTTATTCCACACTCATCCACCCGGTCGCTGCGGTCACAGAACAGTAATCTCCTTCACATTCCGAGAACCAAATTAAGGACCATGGGAGACCGGGCTTTCAGTGTGGCTGCCCCCCGCCTGTGGAACTCTCTTCCTGACTGTCTGAGGGTCCCACAGTCTGTGGTTGACTTTAAGAGCGGCTTGAAGACCTTTCTTTTCAACCGAGCATACTCTGCCTCCTCATGATTCTACTTTTGATCTTAGTTGATACTGTTATTGATTTTACTTGTTTTATTACTTGTTTTATTGACATTTAATTTCTGTTGCACCGTGTAGCACTTTGAGATTTTCATTAATGAAAAGTGCGTTATAAATTGAATTCATTATTATTATTATTATTATTATTAGAAAATAAAAACTCAAGATTAATGTTACTTTAAAATTAGGTATTTGAAGATGGAAGTGTTCTAAATACATATATTGTAAATGATTCAGCTTATAAAATCCTATACTTACCTTATTCAAACATAGATAAGGAGAATAGTTTTAGTATGAATATTTCATATACAGTATGTAATAAACCTGTGTCTACAATATTATAGTTGTTATGTTAATATGTGACCCTACATGTAACATATATGGTGTCATCGCTCTGTTAAGGTATTTTTTACAACATGATCATTTTTAAAGTTAGATCAAAAAGACTATTATTTCTGGTTATGACATGACCTCAGTGTAAAACTCTGGCGGGTGATATGCATTCATGTAGAGCTAAACTTTAGATTTTGAAACTAATCAGTCACACTCCTCTCACCTGATCTGTTGGACATTCCTTAAACAAAAAGGAAAAATCAGATTATAATAATAATAATAATGAATTCAATTTATGACGCGCTTTTCATTAGTGAAAATCTCAAAGCGCTACACACATTCATACACACATTCATACACCGGTGGCGGCAGACTATTGCAAGGTGCTTTCCAGTCCTACCGGGAGCAACTCGGGGTTAAGTGTCTTGCCCAAGGACACAACAACACATGGTGTGGGGAACCGAGATTCGAACCGCCAACCTTCCGATCGGGGGACGACTGCCATTACCACTACGCCACGGCCGTCCCTTATTATTCTATTTGTCTCTTCCTGTAACAATGCATTTTATGTCCACACTTGTATTTGTATGTTGTCGTGCTTTAGTTGTGGCATTTTTTTTTTTCTTGCTGTGCGCATTCACTGTGTGCACATTTCTGTCGCTCGTTAGCCTTTTCCAGAATTATTGTCGTTTAACTAAAACATCTGAGTTCCACACTGCTCTAAATTTTATTTACGGAATAAAAATCTACAGCAGCTCAAAAAAAAAAATCCCAAAAATAAACGTGTTTTGGGAAACACAGCTCCCCTGCGATCCTTCCCACATAAACATCTGCGCTGACATTTTATGCCCTTTTACGTCGCTCTGTTTTTTAAATGGTTTGCCACCACTCTGTCTGCCTGACCCTCTGCTGATGATCTAACCCCCAACTTCCTGTTTGGGTCTGAGGACTGAGCAGGAGCGTGGGAACCCTTTGGGTTCTGGTTATCATGATACGCTGGTATTTGACTACAAACACAGCAGATCCTCCATGTGAGCGCAGCTCCTCCTCACTGTGTGTAAATCTTCTCCACATCTCGTGTTTTGGGCCAGAACGCTTCCCAAAGACGACTTCACTGCGTCTTTAGGTGATTGCACGATGTGGGGCTGCGCAGTGTGGCTTAGCTGGGCCAGATGGAGGCCTAATCAATTGATTTGATTTTCCTTGGGCCTTTGGGGTCATCATTAACTCTCTGAGTTTTATAGAGTCAAACAAAACACTAACAAACTGTAATAATATGTTCAATGCATAAATAATAAAATTTATATCAAAGTGTTTTGGAAATTTATCCAGTTTATTTAGATTTAGTTCAGGTTTCTCAGTTCTAGCACCATCTGAAACGCAATACAGTACAGTAATTGAAGACATTTTTATTTGGTTTTATTACAAAAAAATGTATATTTACTAACTTTTCACATATCATCCATTGTCTTCCACTTGTTTCAGACTGGGGTCACGGGCAGTGGTGGGATGTAACTAAGGACAAGTACTTTGTTACTGTACTTAAGTACATTTTTTATGTATCTGTACTTTACTTAAGTAGAATTAAATGTGGGTACTTTTACTTTTACTCCACTACATTTTACATGAAGTATCTGTACTTTCTACTACACTACATTTCTATAATGTGTTGAGTTACAAGTTACATTCACGTTGCAACTTTTTGATTTGTCGTTAGTTTGAAAGTAACTGATGTTGAGAGAGTTGGTCCACTGAATCACTGCAAAGTGGACAGGTAACATTAGACCTGCCTTCAAGAAGAGCTGGACCAATGATGTATATTCTTGTGTATAAGTCATTTAGCTGGGAGCACCCACAGCACCACTAACACACACAAAATGGATTCCACCACAAAGATTCATCCAGAAGATACACAACACCCATGGCTTTATTGAAATATTATTGAAAGACTGTTCAGTACAGCAGGACAGATTCTCTCTCCCTAAAGAGCCAGACTGGACTCAAAAAACTTTGAAAACCAACTTCTTCTGAACTTGAACAAGAAATTCTTGCAGCAATATTAAAATGTGTCAGATCATGGGATGTTAGGAGACAAGAGATGTCTCCAAATGTCTCGACACTTGGGTCCAGATTTTGAAAATGGTGTCAGGAAGTTACAATATTGTTCACTACTGACCCATTACAAGGTTGACTAGACAGTATTTTAACTAGAGTTGATGACAAACTGGAGTTGAAGTGATCAGAGCTCGTTCCTTTGTCAGGTCTAATGCTCCTTTTTTCTGCCAGACAACCTTTACTTAAATGTGTGTACTGCAGTTAAAATGACACATTGGTTTTGTTCTGTGTTAAATAAAAACATTCAAAGGTATAATCATTCATCATTCTTATTTTGCTTAATGTCATTTAACTCTGCAGGTCATCACTGAAATTCTGACACACAGAATCACACGTCCAAGTGTGAACTGTGTCACAGAGTAAAAACAATAAAAACATGCATTATCTGCAGCATTATTCATTAAAATGGCACAACACTATTAATGTATTACAGAAAATATACATACAATATGCACACAATGGTATTGTAGACCATTACATTAGGTAATACATTCAGCAAGTACTTTTACTTTAATACTTTAAGTATTTTTAAAAGCACATACTTATTTACTTTTACTTAAGTAAAAACATTGATATGGTACTTCTACTTTTACTAGAGTACATTTTTGGATGCTTATTTGTACTTTTACTTAAGTCCAGTGTTTGAGTACTTTCTCCACCACTGGTGACGGGGGCAGCAGCTTACACAGGGGTTGAGGAAGGAATGATTAATAAACTGGTTGCAGTTTATGATATACTGTAAAGGGGGAATAAATCATGAAACACTGTCACATATATAAATATATACATTATACAAATACAAGTTTTTATCTTATATTACTGTAAATCAGTGGTGAAGCCTCAAGATCTTCATAGAAGGCCTAAAAATTCATCCCAAATGAAATGTTGCATTTAAAATTTTAAATCTGCTGTATGTAACTTTTCTAACAATAATTTCTAAAACATATTTCTTCACTCTGTCACTATCTCCTGACAGACTGATGTCAGACAGGTAATCTCTGAAAAAAACTATAGTCCCCTTGCTTCTTCAGGTGGTAATAAAAGCATTTCTAAAAACCCACAGTGACCAGCCGTTAACCAGCCAATAAAAACAGAGTTTTGTTCATGTGGGTGGGGTGTCAGCTTCACGCAGCTCATTCCCAGCCTGCAGCGCTGGGAGAAGGAGGAGCTAAGGAGGCGGAGTTGCAGGTCAGCCAGAGAGCAAGGGGGAGGGACCAAAGGTGTCTGTTCAAAAATGTTCTGTCCCAGCATTTTCCAGAAACTACATACAGCAGCTTTAATGTAATGTTTATGTTATATAAAATAAACATTTCGAATTTTTATTTTTGTTTTTTGCCAAATACTTTTATTTTCTAAAAAAGGGAGTGGTGGCGCAGGGGTTAGAGAAGGTGGACTTGTGATCGGAACATCGCTGGTTACACTCCCAGTACCGAAAACATCAACGTGTGGGTGGGAATGGTGAAACACCCACACCTGTCCTCCACCCTCATTTGCCCCACACTGGGTCCTTGAGCAAGGCCCTTAACCCCCATCATCTGCTCCCCCGGGCACCCTAGATATCAGCTCTCTGCTCCACAAAGAGGGCTGTGGTAGCTCGGTGGTCTGTAGTTGTGTCAGGAAGAACATCTGGCGTAAAAAACTATCGCCAAGTCTTTGTGTGAGTTAGTTCACTGTATAGCAACCCCTGAAGAAGGGAGCAGCCGAAAGAAGAAGAAAATAAAACAAAAACTTTCATTTTCTGCAAACAACTTTGCTGTTAAACTTGTTTTTATTTATGAAAATACAGTTATCCAATCAGATTATTAAAAAAAATTAAAAAAAGTCTCCAGGCAGAAACAGACTGAGCTCTCGTTGGTTAGGACTTCACTGTCAGGAGAGAAGGCTGCACTAAGAGTCTCTGAGTTGTTTTAAACTGACTGGAATATTAACCAATCAGAATGCTGATGTGCAATGGGTGTGACCACACACCCACTACACATGGTTAATGCACATGTATTCCCTAAGCCTTCAAGAAGGCCCTAAAAAAAGTAACTTTTTTGACCACGTGAAGATTTATGCATTCGTCTGAAACCTTTAAATTCAAAAATCCTCACAGAAATTGTAGTTACCGTATTTCCCGGTGTATAGGTCGCACCTTTTTATGTTTTTTTCAAGGCCTGCGACCTATACACCGGTGCGGCCTATATATGGCTTTATATCGCTTTCGGCAAAACAAATTTTTAAATCCAGCTCATTTCACAATTACGTTCATTTTTTAAAGAAAAGTTCAGCTCAGACACATATTTGCTATAATTTTTATCAAACAAATAATTGTTTTTAAGTGTTAATCTTCTTAAAAGCCTTGCTGTGCGCTCCTGTGGCAGACATCTGCAGCAGAGCTAAACGTAGGTGCGACCTATACACCAGAAAATACGGTACTCTAAAAGCTAAACCTTAAATATTAAACTTAGGGTTATATTGATAATTTTCAATATTAAATTTGTATTTTGGTTTCATTACGCAACAAAATTTTACAGGAACAGGAAAATCTGTGGTTTTTTGTTAAATTTCACTCAGAATTATTGAGAAAAATTATTGTTGCACTTGAACACAAGAGACTGTGAGCAGCAGGGCCTTCTGGGTAATCTTGGGACAGAAATTGGTGGTCTTTTTCTGGTTCTGTGTTCAGATGGGTTGTCCCTGTTGGTTCTTTTCTATATTATACTGTATTGTGTACTCTGTGCTGGTCCGTTGTAGTGAAGAGGGAGCTGAGCTGCAACGTGGTCCTCTCTGTTTACCAGATGTGCGGAGGATATCTTGGAGGTTATCCACCAAACATATCTGAGTTACGGTACTAAAGGTTCATGTTTTACCTCAGATACTGGAGGGAAAGACGAGAGTAAGGGACACGACAGTGATTGAAACAAACACACATTTAAACACTTGGCAACCAGTCTCAGTACGTTTAGTCTGGTAGTAAATAATAACCTGGTCTCTGTGACGTGGAGCTGTTTGAGGTGTTTTTCCAGGCCTGACCTTCTGCCACTACTCTGCACTGTGTCATGGCTCTGTTCTCATGTCTGACTTGAGAAAACACTTTCCCTCAGTGTGTGTGACCAGGATTAGGATCTCGTGTCCCACAGAAATGCTCTACGAGTGCATGTGTGTCTGTTTCCTTATAAGGGAAGCCACTTTTCACACAAACTTAAATACAGTACAGGAGGAAGAGGAAGAAAACAACTCTAAATATGGTCACGGACTGTGGTTACACACAAAAAAACAACCAGTTTAAAACTGCACAGTTAACCGGGACTGATCTGATATGGTGGTGAATGTTTTGGAGAAAGTGTTTCACGCACCATTGACCTGGGCTGGAGACCAGAACAAGAGATACACAGGCAGAGCTGAAGATGTTGAGGTAGCGTACTGTGTGTACCCCGTGAGCTGCATGAACTATGCACACAATAGGTGGGACACCTTCCTTTGCCCCATCCCCACTCATTCCTCTCATCTTCTTTCTTGCCTTAACAAGTCTGTCCCTGAGGTACTCCCATTCAGCTCGACAAAGTGCCTCGTCCTTACCCAGGGCTGAGCTACTTCCTTCTACAAATGTCTTGCTTTCTGAAAGACGTTACCTGAGAGCGGTTGGTGTCGCATACAGAACAGTTCAATGTGAACACTGTTTCTCGCCGGGCAGCTTATTGTGCAACACTGAGTACACGTACGCAGTCAAAAATGTATCATGGCCGGCAGACGGGCGCTTCGAGCGCAACTTGAGTCCGCCTTGAGTACATGCAGACCTCCGTGGAGTGAAGTACGCCTGAGTATGTGGGACCTTTAGGAGGAACAAGGATGGATAAGATTAGGGATATGCTGGTGAAGATTCTCAGTCGTTCAGGACATGATAAATTCAGAACAAGCGTTCAATACAAAAACAACTGGACTTTATTTGTTGCAGAAAACGTTTCACCCTCTATCCAAAGGGCTTTTTCAATTCAAAGGAGCAGACTGTGTGACAGTGAAGTTATAAACAGGTTGACATGCCACGCACCAACCTATGTAAATTGGAAGCTGAAAGAACGCCCACACATACCTGAGATAACATACCCATCCTATGTAAATTGACAAATCAACACATCACACCTTAACAGTAGGGGGTTTGTTAAGGTTTTTGTTACTCTAATTCACAGAAGCAGCTACTCTGTTCTCAACAGGTGTGAACTGTCTTTAAATCTGATTCCCAGACAGTTCACACCTGTCTGTGTGGGCGTTATTTCAGCTTCCAATTTACATAGGTTGGTGCGTGGCATGTCAACCTGTTTATACTTTCACTGTCACACAGGCTGCTCCTTTGAATTGAAAAAGTCCTTTGGATAGAGGGTGAAACGTTTTCTGCAACAAATAAAGTCCAGTTGTTTTTGTATTGAGCGCTTGTTCTGATAAGATTAAGAACTAGAAAGTTCTTGGAGAAACTTTGATGAGGACTGCCACATGGCGGCCATTTTAAAATGTAGATGACAAAATGTCTGTTTGGATTAACAATATGCATGTGTTTCTTAAAAGATTAGGGAGATTGTTTGATGACATAAGTTTTGTTCAGAGACCTCTTCACTGTAGGTCATGTGACGTGACTGTGGCCGTTAGAGGCTGTTGACTTCTGTCAGGCTTTTTCAATGTGAAAAATGACGTCTTTGTTTGCAAATTACATCGCCATGGTAACTCAAAATGTAATAGTACACATCACGGTGCAGAGCCAATTGTTTTTGATGTATGAAATTTGTGGGGGTGCACGCTGCAGTTCAGGATGCATTAAAGCTTATAGAAGAGGAAGAAACTTTTCAAGTGGATAGGTAGTCCCCAATGAGATTTTTTATTAAATTATTTATTTAAAAGTTTATTCATTTAAAAAAAATACAGAACAATCCCATACATGATAAGATTACAAAATATAAAATGTAAGGCAGCAGAAAGAAGGGAAAAAAAATCTTACTACTGTATATCTGCCCCTTCATCATGGAGATCATCCATCAGAGGAGGAACAACTGGGAGATAAAGTTAGAGAGACCAGACTGAGATGGTTTGGACATGTCCAGATGAAGAACAGTGGTTTGAACATGTCCAGAGGAGGGACAGTGGTTTGGACATGTCCAGAGGAGGGACAGTGGTTTGGACATGTCCAGAGGAGGACAGTGGTTTGGACATGTCCAGAGGAGGGACAGTGGTTTGGACATGTCCAGAGGAGGGACAGTGGTTTGGACATGTCCAGAGGAGGACAGTGGTTTGGACATGTCCAGAGGAGGGACAGTGGTTTGGACATGTCCAGAGGAGGGACAGTGGTTTGGACATGTCCAGAGGAGGGACAGTGGTTTGGACATGTCCAGAGGAGGGACAGTGGTTTGGACATGTCCAGAGGAGGGACAGTGGTTTGGACATGTCCAGAGGAGGGACAGTGGTTTGGACATGTCCAGAGGAGGGACAGTGGTTTGGACATGTCCAGAGGAGGGACAGTGGTTTGGACATGTCCAGAGGAGGGACAGTGGTTTGGACATGTCCAGAGGAGGGACAGTGGTTTGGACATGTCCAGAGGAGGGACAGTGGTTTGGACATGTCCAGAGGAGGGACAGTGGTTTGGACATGTCCAGAGGAGGGACAGTGGTTTGGACATGTCCAGAGGAGGGACAGTGGTTTGGACATGTCCAGAGGAGGGACAGTGGTTTGGACATGTCCAGAGGAGGGACAGTGGTTTGGACATGTCCAGAGGAGGGACAGTGGTTTGGACATGTCCAGAGGAGGGACAGTGGTTTGGACATGTCCAGAGGAGGGACAGTGGTTTGGACATGTCCAGAGGAGGGACAGTGGTTTGGACATGTCCAGAGGAGGGACAGTGGTTTGGACATGTCCAGAGGAGGGACAGTGGTTTGGACATGTCCAGAGGAGGGACAGTGGTTTGGACATGTCCAGAGGAGGGACAGTGGTTTGGACATGTCCAGAGGAGGGACAGTGGTTTGGACATGTCCAGAGGAGGGACAGTGGTTTGGACATGTCCAGAGGAGGGACAGTGGTTTGGACATGTCCAGAGGAGGGACAGTGGTTTGGACATGTCCAGAGGAGGGACAGTGGTTTGGACATGTCCAGAGGAGGGACAGTGGTTTGGACATGTCCAGAGGAGGGACAGTGGTTTGGACATGTCCAGAGGAGGGACAGTGGTTTGGACATGTCCAGAGGAGGGACAGTGGTTTGGACATGTCCAGAGGAGGGACAGTGGTTTGGACATGTCCAGAGGAGGGACAGTGGTTTGGACATGTCCAGAGGAGGGACAGTGGTTTGGACATGTCCAGAGGAGGGACAGTGGTTTGGACATGTCCAGAGGAGGGACAGTGGTTTGGACATGTCCAGAGGAGGGACAGTGGTTTGGACATGTCCAGAGGAGGGACAGTGGTTTGGACATGTCCAGAGGAGGGACAGTGGTTTGGACATGTCCAGAGGAGGGACAGTGGTTTGGACATGTCCAGAGGAGGGACAGTGGTTTGGACATGTCCAGAGGAGGGACAGTGGTTTGGACATGTCCAGAGGAGACAGTGGTTTGGACATGTCCAGAGGAGGGACAGTGGTTTGGACATGTCCAGAGGAGGGACAGTGGTTTGGACATGTCCAGAGGAGGGACAGTGGTTTGGACATGTCCAGAGGAGGGACAGTGGTTTGGACATGTCCAGAGGAGGACAGTGGTTTGGACATGTCCAGAGGAGGGACAGTGGTTTGGACATGTCCAGAGGAGGGACAGTGGTTTGGACATGTCCAGAGGAGGGACAGTGGTTTGGACATGTCCAGAGGAGGGACAGTGGTTTGGACATGTCCAGAGGAGGGACAGTGGTTTGGACATGTCCAGAGGAGGGACAGTGGTTTGGACATGTCCAGAGGAGGGACAGTGGTTTGGACATGTCCAGAGGAGGGACAGTGGTTTGGACATGTCCAGAGGAGGGACAGTGGTTTGGACATGTCCAGAGGAGGGACAGTGGTTTGGACATGTCCAGAGGAGGGACAGTGGTTTGGACATGTCCAGAGGAGGGACAGTGGTTTGGACATGTCCAGAGGAGGGACAGTGGTTTGGACATGTCCAGAGGAGGGACAGTGGTTTGGACATGTCCAGAGGAGGGACAGTGGTTTGGACATGTCCAGAGGAGGGACAGTGGTTTGGACATGTCCAGAGGAGGGACAGTGGTTTGGACATGTCCAGAGGAGGGACAGTGGTTTGGACATGTCCAG
>JBBPBX010009448.1:0-16581 GCA_038048925.1 Garcialebias charrua | reverse complement strand
TTTTAATTTTTTTAGAAAGGATACTAGCAACGGGAAGACTATTTATGCTATGAATTAATGAATGGATAAGGGGTATGATAATAAAAGTTAAACTTCATCATGCTCTTTTTCAGACTCACAGCCACCATTAGGGGAAAGGAAAAGAAAAAAACGTATCTTAGCATATAAAATTGGGTATGTTTATTTGATATTAAGATTCTGCATCTACACTTAGAAACATGAAAGTCTTTATTATTATGTTTTGTTGGTGAAATGTCTGTCTGAAATAAAAATGTATCACCATCATCATCAAATAAGTAATTTAATTGTGTATTTAATAATTTAATTGTGTATTTAATGATTTAATGATGTAATAATGAAATGATACATTTCATTATTTTGTATTTATTTATTTAATTTGGTCACATTCTGTCCTTCATACACTTCTGGCCTGATGTTGACTTCAGTCTGGTCTACCAATAACGAGTTAATAAAATTGACATCATCATTGACATCATGTCCAGCCCCTGAGCTGCTGGCTCTCAGTAACTGTGGCCACATTGATCTGGAGATGCTCATAACCCCACCTTTGCCAGGGGGTGGGGTGGATAGGGGCATTTGTTGCTTTTGACAAGCCACAAAATATAAGTTTTAGCACATGCTAAAACTCATCATTTAATGAGTTTTTGCAGTTGTTCATCTATTAAATACTTTTTATGGAAGTTTCATTTCAATCAGTTCAGTGGTTCATGGAATATTTTGCTAACAGACAGGCAGGGTTTCCTCTAGCAGTAGAGTTTTAAATAAAGATCAGTTAGAGCTCGGAGTCTGAGCTGGAACTGGCTCTCAGCTGCTGTCACAGCACACTAACAGCCATGACGGTGTTGTGTTGGCTGCAGAGCAGCAGAGGTCATCTTGAAGTGGACTGACTTTTAAAATGAATCTTTTGCAGATGTGCACTTTTTCTGAAAGGTTCCTTTAAATCCAAACAATGCTTCAGGAGATATTTTACTAACAGACAAACAGAGAGCTGTTTTATGTGAAGAGCTTGTTGAATGACTCTCAGCTCCCACTGCACCAAGTTGTTTTTTTATTCAACATTTATTTCTACAGGTTAGTCTCACTGAGCCTCAAGGACTTTTTTTTTTACAAGAGAGACCTGTTTTAAACAAAGATCACAGATGAGGTATAGATGTGTTTTTTTTTAAATGTTTTAACACATCTGTTGTGAAACTGACTAAGGTCAGTTGGTCATGGTGGCCATTTTAAACTGAATTGACGCCAAAAGTTAATTAGTTATGGTTGTGTATACTTTGATTACAACATGATGATTGCAGCACTTTCTTTTTCTTGTCCACTCTCCCATATAGCTTAGACAGGTAAAGAACTAGGGCAACAGTTTATATATGCACAGACTCTCCCTGCAGCATGTGACATGTCATGAAGATAACATGTCACGGTTAAGTGAAAATAAAATCCAAACTAAGACCAGCATTGATTAAACAATCAGACCCATTAAGTCATTTTTACTCTTATAAAAAAAAGATAATATGATGCATGGTAAATCCATTTGTCAAAATCACAAGGTAACTTGTCTGATTTACCGTAATTTAATAAAATATATATATATGTCATAGAAATGAAAGAACTATTAAAAAAATGTATATCTTATATGTGAAATATTATATGTAAATATATCAGAGAGAGAGAGAGTCAGAGAGTCTTTATTGTCATTTGCACCGCATGTGGTACATGTGATGAAAACGAGATTATGTACACAGGGTCCCAGTTACATCCAACAACAAATGAAAGAGAAAAACAGTAATAACATCTAGAACTAACTAAGAAAAACATCAACTAGTAATACACTAAGCCTAATATAGTGGGAATAAACAGCAGCACGAACATGAGTTTGTATGAGCAGATGGTCACAGATGAACACAGCAACAAGAAAACAGATCAGCATCAGCATGATGTGATATTTTGCAGTGTTTATTTTTATTTTATTTTTATTTATTCATGAGTCTAACAGCCTCAGGGTAGAAGCTGTTCCTCAGTCTAGTGGTTCTACATTTGATGCTCCTCAACCTCCGTCCTGAGGGGAGTGGGGCAAAGAGTGAGTGTGCTGGGTGAGTGAGGTCTTTCATGATGCAGGTGGCTCTTTTCCTGCATCTGGAGGTGTAAATGTCTGTGATGGTGGGGAGACTGACTCCAACAGACTTCTGTGCAGCCTTCACCACTCTCTGTAGAGCTTTTCTTTCTGCAGCTGTGCAGCCTCCATGCCACACATTGATGCTGGAGCACAGGATGCTCTCCACTGCACACCTGTAGAAGGAGGTGAGGACTGGGCTGCTCAGACCAGCTCGTCTCAGCCGTCTGAGGAAGTAGAGTCTCTGATGACCTTTCTTGATCAGGCTGGTGGTGTTGTTGCTCCAGCTGAGGTTATCATTCATGTGTACACCCAAGTATTTGTAGCTGGAGACCACTTCCACTGCAGATCCACCTATTTTCAGTGGGGCGTGGGTGTGTTTGTTCCTTCTGAAGTCCACAATCATCTCCTTTGTCTTCTTCACATTCATGTGAANTCACCACTCTCTGTAGAGCTTTTCTTTCTGCAGCTGTGCAGCCTCCATGCCACACGTTGATGCTGGAGCACAGGATGCTCTCCACTGCACACCTGTAGAAGGAGGTGAGGACTGGGCTGCTCAGACCAGCTCGTCTCAGCCGTCTGAGGAAGTAGAGTCTCTGATGACCTTTCTTGATCAGGCTGGTGGTGTTGTTGCTCCAGCTGAGGTTATCATTCATGTGTACACCCAAGTATTTGTAGCTGGAGACCACTTCCACTGCAGACCCACCTATTTTCAGTGGGGCATGGGTGTGTTTGTTCCTTCTGAAGTCCCCAATCATCTCCTTTGTCTTCTTCACATTCATGTGATATACATGTATATATATTTTTTAATTAATTAATAAAAAATTTGAAGCAGCCACCCCTAAAATGTTGGTCCAACAGTTTTATGTTCTTCAGTTCAAATCCTTTGCTTGCCATGCATTTTTCCACTGAGTATTTAAGCTTAGTAGAACCTCAAACGTGAAAACAAACATTGTTTCTGAACCAGGATGTAAAAACATCAATTTTATTCAGAATTAAGAATAGACATAAAAATATATTCCCCTTGCATAAGGACAACCGGTCTAAACTAATGTCCCAACATTAGGATTCAGGTTGTCATCATGAGGTTTATGCATATTTTTTAATAAATGTAGATTTAGGAGAGTACTGTACATGAGTTAGTGAAATGATTTTCTGAATAAATAATAGAAAACTAAAGTTTGTGTGTCAGAATGAGACTCCCTACCTGCTTGATTTCTGCATTAGTCAGATAAAAAAATATATGACAACGTAACAAATCTGAATTTCAGTTCTAGCTTTTTAGTTTCGGTGACACCCCAGTATTTACAGAGGCCCCCCCGACAGAGGCCCATTAAAAACATTTCTGGAGTCGCCACTGGGTGGCGGTAACGCACCGTGGCGCTGTTTACTGACGCCAATGAACACCAGAAGAAGAAGCTGAACGAATACAGCTGGTTGTTCCACACCTGGTTTAATTCAATGAGGCTTAACAAGTTAAAATTGGTGCTTGTTCGCAAATAGAGCGAAACTAAATACTTGCACTATTCGATCAGAACATTTGGATCTGAAAGGTAAGCATGCAATAATTATTTCTAACGCTTTAGGCAATGCACAACCTGGGTTTTCGATTGAGTTGACTAGCATGCTACGTGCTAACTAGCCGAGGACGGGATGTTAGCTAACTCGTTCGCACTGAGCGCCAGTAAATAATCAGAGCATTCCTGTTTTTATTTTGTTGCGTGTTGTTTGTAAGGACAAAGCGACTAACTGTGTCTGAGTGTGAGGATGAACACAGGCTTCAGACTGTGTGCAGTGTGTTTAAGCTAACTCGGCTACGATGCAGTTAGCTCCCTGCGTGCACAACAAGCCGCGGCTTGGGGACGGACTATTTCCTGAACCAGTTCCCGGCGCGTGTCTGTTTGACTAAAAACACTGATGTAAATACACCATGTAATACACTGTGCCAATGCTAAGTACATTGTCTGTATCTGTTACTTGTGTTTCCGCTCGCAGGTTTAATTAAACACTGGAGTCTGGTTACAATTTCACAAGAAGTTTATATTGATATGAATAAGAGTTAAAAAAAAAAAACAACTTTATAATATCACCAAGAGCGTGTTTGTAGGGTTAAAAACTCCAGGAAAGTTACAGCGGTTTAAACAATAACGATTAAAGGAGCTGTATGTAACTTTTCTAACAATATTTTTAAAACACATTTCTTCACTTTGTCACTACCTCCTGACATACTGATTTTAGACAAGTAATCTCTGAAAAAAACTATAGCCCCCTTGCTTTTCTAAAAAGCCACAGTGACCCGCCGTCAACCAGCCAATAAAAACAGTTTTTAACCAGCCAATAAAAACAGAGCTTCTCACTTCTCACCCCCTAACCCATGTCCCCCCGTCCCAGCCCGCAGCGAGCCGCAGCAGCCGCGCTGGTTCTCGTTCAAAGCATTGCAAAGCGATGCAAAACTGTTTTGTATGTGACACAAATGTATTAAATTCCCTTTCTTCATCCCTGATCTGGACTTTTCTTTAGTTTTTTTGCCAAAAGTCAAGTGATCGCTTCTTCCTCTGCAGCTGAGTCCATGAATGACTTGAGGAAATGGATGAATTTGTCACGAGCGAATTAAACTCTGGTTCAACGTGGCTGCCGAGGCTCTGCTGATTTCATGGTGTTCTGGTGTGCTGGACCAGCGCTCCATGTTTTTATTTTATTTTTTAGAACGTTTTATTAACATAAACACAGAAATTCACAGCTGCTGCGACAGGACATGAAGGGAAGGCGGAGCAAAGGAAGCTGCTGCTCAGCGAGGGGTAACAGTGCCATATATGGCTCTGAGGGGGAGGGACCAGAAACTTGTCTCTGTTCAAAATGTTCCTAAGTTCCAGCGTGTTCCAGAAATTACATACTGAACCTTTAACGTCCAGAATGTACTTTTTTATTTTTTTAACAATGTGAAAAGTTGATATCTGTAACTAAAATAGATATGGATTGGTACCTGGATTATTGAGCATGAACGTTCTTATAACAGATATGTGTAGAGGTTTTATAACAGGTAGTCCTGACTTACGAGCACTCTTACTTACGAGGTCCCGGACTTACGAATATGCATCTCATAAAAAAAAAAAAAAACTTTTTTTTTTTTTTTTTAAATAAATGAATACATGTACAGTACTGTACAGCCACCAAGCACTTAGCCTATCCTGACACAGTTTTTAAAGATGAAGGAATGAGTTAAATTGTCTCCCTTTCACATTAAGGGAGCTAGCTCCCTTTTGTGAATGGAGCCTGCTGGGGAGGAGGGAGACAATAGACCTTTTACCAGTTGACGTCATCGCGCATGCGCACTCGTATTTTTCCAGAATTTTCCGGAAGTCTGGGGTAATAATACTACTCTGGTCGCGGTGGTGATCCTAGCTCCGTACGGTGGTGATCCGTGGATGGTGGTGATCCAAGCTCCGTGGATTACGTTCCTACATTACATCTTGGATATGGGAAACAGACAAAACAGAACAACCTCCCGCAGCAGAATGCTACTGGACAGTTGCTAAGCTAGCAGCTAGCTAGGTCTACTACGAGACCTCGCTGTTCCTCAGTCCACTGCCTGTGTTGAAGTTTCAACCTGTTTCAACCTGCGACATGCAAAGAGATTCTTCCTTCAACCCCCCTGAAGAAATAACAGGTGAATAAAATAGCATAAAACATGCAGCTGTATAAGAATGAACAGACCACTGCACTGTTAGCTGTCATCATTTGAACTCTTTCTGCGTTGAAAAAATATACAGTAGTAGTTTCCACAAGACAAACATGTTTTATTAACATTATTTGAGGTCTGACTTTAAAAACATTTCAGCCATTTCTCTGTTTCTGTAAGTCATTCGCACAGTTTTGCTGGGAGCATCGGTGAAATGCTGTCACAGAAAAAAAAAGCAATCCTGTCATCAATGTGTATAAGCATACAGTTTACAGTAACTATACACAAGACTGTTTTGTTTATTGTCAAACATGAATAAATACTTTGTTTTACAGCAGCAACTGTCCACCAACTCCTTGCTGACAAAGGGTTTGATGTCAAGTCAGAGGTGGAAAAAGAGAAGTTAGTCTGTTCAACCCCCCTGAAGAAATAACAGGTGAATAAAATAGCATAAAACATGCAGCTGTATAAGAATGAACAGACCACTGCACTGTTAGCTGTCATCATTTGAACTCTTTCTGCGTTGAAAAAATATACAGTAGTAGTTTCCACAAGACAAACATGTTTTATTAACATTATTTGAGGTCTGACTTTAAAAACATTTCAGCCATTTCTCTGTTTCTGTAAGTCATTCGCACAGTTTTGCTGGGAGCATCTGTGAAATGCTGTCACAGAAAAAAAAAGCAATCCTGTCATCAATGTGTATAAGCATACAGTTTAACTATACACAAGACTGTTTTGTTTATTGTCAAATATGAATTAATACTTTTTGTTTTACAGCAGCAACTGGCCAACAACTCCTTGCTGACAAAGGGTTTGATGTCAAGTCAGAGGTTGAAAAAGGGAAGCTAGTCTGTTCAACCCCCCTGAAGAAATAACAGGTGAATAAAATAGCATCAAACACTGTGCACAGTTTTGCTGGGAGCATCGGTGTACGGTGGCCCTGAGGTGCAAAACACATTAACAAATAAGTGTTTAGCCTTATTTGTTAATGTGTTTTGCACCTCAGGGCCACCGTAGGAGTGTTGTGACCTTTTTTAGCAGTAAGTGCAATAAAGTAAAAATATCTTTGTAAGTACAGGTGTTTACAGCAGCGTCTAACTGGCCCGGCGGTGCACAAAGATTCGCTTGCCCGCTGGGCCGACACGCATTTATGGACCTGTCAGGCCTGTCATGATCCAAATATATGTATTTTAAATAAATTATGTCGACCGTGACATCACATTTGTTGAAGTTTTTGAAGGACATCACGCTAATCCAATGAAAACTCACAGCACTCCTCAGCTGGCTCAGTCATTCCCTCCCCAATTTTACCAAATTTATATACTGTATTCAAATCCATGTTTATTACAGTAATTGATTAATGAGATAGTCCACACATCCCAAAACACATTGATTGTAGTACATTAAATTTAGAAATGAACACACCAACCTTTAAAAATAAAGAAACTGTGCTCTAATTTGACTTTTAGTGAAGTGGAACTTTTGTTTAGTTAAATTTTTTAATCTGTTAATATACAAATGCTGTTTTAGTGTGCTGGTGAAGATTCTCAGTCGTCCAGGACATGATAAAATCAGAACAAGCGCTCAATGCAAAAACAACTGGACTTTATTTGTTGCAGAAAGGGTGAAACGTTTTCTGCAACAAATAAAGTCCAGTTGTTTTTGTATTGAGCACTTGTTCTGATCTTCTGGTATGTGTTGTTTCTGTTTGTGACTTATATAAATAATGTGTGTGCTTGTGAGACATTTAAAGATGTTTTGAACTTCTGGCAGGTCTCTCTGATGGCGTGGAGATTGAACAGGGGTCGCGGTCGTCAGCTACTTCATCTGCCGGAGAGTCTGGATCGAGAAACCACAGCCAGGGCTTTGAGCATATCTTAAAAGGAAAAAAACAAGGAGTTTTAAAATCTAGACAAAATAAAGGAATTAAAGAAACATACAGATAAGCGTTATTGGTTTTTAATGTTTACTACTACAACCTGCAATAGGTCAAGAATGGCTCCACGCTCAAAATGTCCTTGTGAAGACCAGCCAGCAGTGATGGTGGGCTCATTCCGGTCATCAGGATGTCGTGGGTCAAAACACAGTCTGTTCAGCGTTCTCCTGGAAAACTTCTCAACATAGATGTCATGCCTTAAATGACACCAACATGAAAAATGTGGTTGATATCTAACACATATTAGCAAATCTATTTGTAGAAGTGTTTTTTAAAAAATGTCAAAAAACTATTCCAGATCTTACCATTGTAGAAAACATTTAAAACCGTACATATGTGATTGCATTTATTATCTAGTGCCACTAGAAAACAACAATAATTAACACAATACAATAAACTACAATTGTACAATGTTGAATAGTTTTTTGACTGGGATAAGACAAGATAAGTGATATTGTATTATTCCAATTGTTGGTGAAGTTTCACTGAAAGTCACCTTTCTGGGTATTTGTGTTATAAGCGTAATATGAAATGTCTTCAGGAACACTGATTAAACTCACTTTAAAACTTGCAGCTCATCCAAGTAGCAGGTGCAGTTCGTTTTTGGGCTGGTCTCTTCCATGTACAAGGTAACTGGGTGCAGGTTGGTGTATTTCCAACATGGTTGCAGCCACATCCTCTGCAAAAACAATCACAAACACAATATACAACTATTGTATGTGTCATTATGGAATTCACATGCAAAATATATTGTTTGTAATATATTTAAGATTTTCACACATGTTACGTCTAAAGTGTAAGCTGTATAAACAGCATAAGTGCATTAGTAAATCAAAGATAATTAAATTTCCCTAGGAAAGCTATCACTTGGGATAGTTATTATTTTTCACATCACAACATCACCAATTGTCTCAGGCTTAATTTAAGACATAGTTTACAGAAATCAAATAAGAAATAAGGACGCTGTGAACATTTGTGTGACTCAAACGTCATGTTTTTGTTTACATACTGTGCTTATACTGACGGCTCATTATGAAGACATGGCGCTAGTTATAGCAGCTAACAGAAGATGTTGAACCTGTAACAATAACCAAACCAGTCTAAATATCAGAAGTATTGGTGTGAGAAATTTAAAACATTTATTTCTGACGCTTGGATAATACAGGTTGTTGACAACTACACACAACGGCTCACCCTGCTGGACATCCGCAAAAAGCCTGAAGGATTTCCCCAATTTCCATCAGCGCACACAGTCACCTCCTCTCGTATCTGCGGCACAATGTTCAGGCATTTTGACCAGTGGTTGTCCACTATTTTAAGAAATCAAGCTTCTAAATTACAACTCTCTATCATTACGAAGCTCCTCGGCTCCTTCCTAACCCCCGGCATCCGGTTTCGGCTTTTTGCCGTCCAATCAGAACGCTCGTTTCTGCCGAGCTTTGCGTGATGACGTCAACTGGTAAAAGGTCTATTCAACTGACTCCTTAACTGTGTTAGGATAGGCTAAGTGCTTGGTGACTGTACAGTACTGTACATTTATCTATTTATAAAATAAAAAAAAATATATATATACTGTATAGTATATTTTTAATAAATAGATAAATGTACAGTACTGTACAGTCACCAAGCACTTAGCCTATCCTAACACAGTTTTTAAAGATCAAAGTCAACTTTATTGTCAAAACTGCAATATGTACAGGACATACACAGGATTGAAATTGCATTTCTCTCTGTCCCTCGGTGCAACAGTAAACATTTAAACACTAAAACATTTAATAAACATAAGCATAAAATGAAATAATAAAAGTGTAATACTGTCCTGAGTTTTTGCATAGTAGTTTTTGCATAGTAGTAGTATGAAAGTATGAAAAGTTACACCAACACTAAACATTTAATAAACATAAGCATAAAATGAAATAACAAAAGTGTAATACTGTCCTGAGTTTTTTGCATAGTAGTATAAAAGTGTAAAAAGTATATCTATAAAATAAAATGAAAGTTCTGGCATTGACATTTGTAATAGAGTGACAAAGCAGCATATGAAGTTTATGTACACAGTATATGTATGAGGTAGTTGATATTGGTATAGAGGTACAGTGGCATATGTAATAAGGCTAGTAAAAAATAATATATATATATATCAGCAGTAGTGTAGATATAAAAAGTAGCGTAAATGTAACCGTAGTATTGAATGAAAACGGTAGTAATAAATGTAGACAGTGAATGTAAACAGTAGTATGACTATAGGCAGTAATGTAATACAAACATTAGTGCAGATATGAGAAGTAGTGCAAACTGAATGAGCACATGACCGAGAGTTTAGTGAATAACCCATTTGATGACACAGAGTCCAGTGTTAAAAACTTTGTTGTGTGGTGGTGTGAAGGATGAAGGAGTGAGTGGAATTGTCTCCCTCCTCCATGCAGGTTCCATTCACATAAAGGGAGCTAGCTCCCTTTATGTGAAAGGGAGACAATTAAACTCACTCCTTCATCTTTAAAAACGGTGTTAGTGCTTGGTGACTGTACAGTACTGTACATGTACTGTATTCATTTCTAAAAAAAAATAAATAATTTTTTTTTTTTTTTGGTGATCCTACTTATGAATTTTTGATATACGAGCGCTCTCTAGGGACGGAACTCGCTCGTAAGTCGGGGACTACCTGTATTATTATTTTTTCCTTATATTGTTACCATGAAACTGTTACCGTAGTATGTGCTCTCTGGTTCTAGCTTTCTCACAGGTTAGTAGAATTGTGTTATCTCGTTATAAATGGTACTGTAGAATTTTTATTATTCATCACCACTGTATTATTAGATTGTCATTACGGTACTATTCAACAATTTGATGATAGTGGGGAAAATATTACAGTTAGTCAGACATAAATTACATCTCTGTTGTTTAAATATCCAGATGCATGCTCAATAATCCAAGTAGAAAAACTTAAAAAAATAAAGTCAGGGCCGCTGGACGGATTCTTCTTGTTGAAACGTTTCGTCTTTTATTCAGTAGACTTTGAGGAGCTGCAATAAACTCATTCTTATAAATAGCACCTTCTCACAGTGCATCAACCAGCTGTGCACATCCTTGATAGAGAGGAACGATGGTTTGAGAGAGGAGTGAAGGAGGCCATCTTTATGAAAAGAACGCGTCCATCATTAAACAGAGGTGGAGGCCTCCGTGTTCTCTTAAGGCCCCAGCAGTGGTGGGCAACGCTAATCAAAAAATTAGTTCCACAATTTCTAAAACGCTTATTAATTTTTTTAGGTCCACAATTTCAAAAGCACAAATGTCTTATGAAAATTAGGGGAAGCTAATCTAATCCGCTATTTATATTCGACAATTGGTAGCCGGCAGCGTTATGCAATATTTGCACTACACTGCCAACTGAAAAGTAACTAAAATGATCCTAAAAGGATGAAATTACAAAAATCAAAGGATTTATTTAATACTTTACGTACATATATTCTATTCGGCCACGAAATTAACAAAAAAGAGAATGATCTTTTAATCCCTAAAACCACTTTTAAATCTCAAATACACGGGTGTGTCGCCACCGCATTTATACATAAAAGTAACCCAAATACATAAAACTAACGACTCACCGTCGAGTGGTCGACACAAAACACACAATAAAATCCTCCGGCCGCGTTAATTTGGCTTGAAACAGCGGGGTTCTCTGCGGATTTATCCAAGAAACCCAGCACAACCAGCTAGCCACAGAATTAGCCCCCGAGTTCACCTCTGACCCGGAAGATGTCAAGATGGAATAGTCCATTTTTAGTAGGGGGATACAGAAATCGACCGGTTTTTGTATTGCGTATTTAATGATCGTTTTCATCGTAACTATAATTATTTTTATGTTAAATGTACATTAACAAGCAGGATCAATGTTAGGGATGTAGGTGACTGGCCGGGGCGCGGCGGGGCCGGTGCCCCTGCTGATTGGGATCCCCAGGCAACGGCATCATTTGCCTACATGGTAGATCCGAGTCTGTTCTCCGCTCTGCTCCCTCCCCCTCCAACCCTCCCTCCTCTCTGCTCTTTACGGTGGGGAAAAAGGTAAAACAAGCAGCTACGGAGCCAGCATAAGAGCTTGTAAATAAGTTTATTGGTTTTTACTGATAGATAATTAGTTATTAGCGGTACTGCATTTTAAATAAAAATAGCACAAATCCGCTTATGAATTATAAAAGTTAGTCAAACCACAAAAACGCTGACAAAAAGTTTATGTCCGCTGTAAGCGGATTAGCGCTTTAGCGCTCTCTAGCGGTCTGTGCCCACCTTTGGGCCCCAGTATAGCTCTGCGTTCGGCCGAACGCCGCTCTACACGCGCGTTCTTTGCGCAGACAGTTCACAGTATAGCTCTGCGTTTGTTCTCGCGTTAAAGCTCGCGTTTTCGCTCCAAATACTTGACGTCATTTGACCAGCAGCAGGGCAGAGCGTTTACCTACGGGACAAATTGAGGTAGCTGATTGGTCATTTGCTGACACGCCTACTGAATTGATTGACAGGTCGGGTGGGGGAAAAAAGGCACGAGCTGCAGCCGCAGCGGTGTTCTGTGTTTATATGTTGATAAAAAAGTTCTAAAAAATAAAAACAGGGAGCGCTGGTCCAGCACACCAGGAAATCTGCAGAACCTCGCGCAGCCACGTTGGACCAGAGTTTAATTCGCTCGTGACAAATTCATTCATTTCCTCATAATTTCAGTCATGGAGTCAGCGGAAGAGGAAGCGATCACTTGCCTTTTGGCAAAAAAACAAAAGAAATGTCCAGATCAGGGATGAAGAAGAGGAATTTAATATATTTGTGTCACACACAAAACAGTCCGGCGCCGGGCAGTTTATTGTGCAACAACGCGCTTGCGTTTGCGGTCGTAACATTTGAGCTTGGCACGTTCGTTCCCGCGTTTGAACGCTTGTGCCTCTGCGTTCGAACGGTGTTGAGTGGCATTCGGCCGAACGCAGAGCTATACTGGGGCCTTTACAATGCTGTTATTGCTAGTATCACTCAGCCCCCTGTGAATAGCAAGTAGCCACCAAGGCATTAACGATCATTTATTAGGTTGATTGTCCTCTTTTATCACGTGAACAGCTAGTTCTGGCTGTCACCAACAAACTGGTTGATCCACTATGAGAAGGTGCTATTTATTAGACTGAGTTCATTTATGCTCCTCAGACTGAAGAAGTCTTTTGGATAAAAGGCGAAACGTTTAAACAAGAATCCGTCCAGAGGACCTGACTTTATTTTTTCGGTTAGTTGTTTTAGATTAATTTTAGGGATGCATCGATCCACATTTTTCTTTCTTCCGATCCCGATACTTAAAGCTTCAGTATGTAGCTTTTTTTATGAACATATTTCTTCACTCTGTCACTACCTCCTGACAGACTGATGTTAGCCAGGTAATCTCTGAAAAAAAATTAAAAAAAATATTGTCCCCTTGCTTCTCCAGGTGGTAAATAAGCATTTCTAAAAAGAAAAGGTGACCCGCCATTTTCCAGCCAATAAAAACAGAGTTTGTAACCAGCCAATAAAAACAGAGCTTGAATTTGAATCAGCCAATAAAAACAGAGCTTGAATTTGAAATTCAACAGACCACAAGGGGGCAGAGCCACATATGGCTCTGAGGGGGAGGGATCAGAATGCTTTGCCTGTTGAAAATATTTCTAAGTGCTGCAGTTCTACAGAAACTGCATACTGAACCTTTAAATCTGGATATCGACCGATACCGATCCAGTTCCGATATCATTATCATTGATTTTATATGAGGCTGTAATAATCTCCTCTCAAGTACAATGTGTACACATACAGGTGGTCCCCGACTTACGAGCGCCCTGACCTACGAGCGTCCGACTTTACGAGATTATCATAATTAATAAAAATATGAAATAAAAAAAATAAAACATTTTTTTGTTTTTTGTTTAAATGTTCTTAATTTCATGCGTACAGCACTTTGTTGAAGCTGTGGTTGTTTTAAATGGCTTTATAAATAGGTAAAGTATCATTATTATTTTTTAAATAATTTCATGCTTTTTTGAACAACTTCCTGCGGGAACCAGGAACCGGAAATGCCGCCTCCGCCATTTTACATTCATTAGTTCCAGAGTCTCGGCACTCGGCAGCCGGTTTGGAGGACTGTTTCTCCCATAAGAGGATGCCTCATACGGATAAATTAACTGGAAACACTCCCTGAACTCTGTGAATGTCGTACGTCCAGACCGAACAGCGTTTCAACTTCCAAAAAGCTCGTCACGCACGCAAGTGGACGCACTTGGTGTCCAGACCCAGAACGCGAAACTGCTGCGGGGTGTGTGGGAGGAGCTTACCGGTATACCGAGTCCTCACTGCACTCCGCCAGGCGAGGAGCTTTTTATTTCTGTCTCTGTAGAGCAGACTTGACTGGTCGTGAAGGACTTGTCGCGAACACACAGCTACAATGAGTTTCTCTTCCATAGTCCATGACTCCGCGGGTTTTTTCTGTGTCCCACAAACAATACGTCACATAGTTGCGCAATCGTTTCCGCGTCACATAGGGACTCTCCCCCTCTCCCCCTGACCCCCTCTCTTCTCCCCCCGACTCTCCCTGATCAACCAATCAGGGAGAGTTGAACGGCGTTTGAATGTTTGAACCGCGAAATCTTCAGCTAAATCAACGTGTGCTTTGGAGGCTGACGCGGGTTCACGTGCACGGAAAAACGCTTTCCAGCACGCTCAACACGCACGTGACGTGACGCCCGACGCCAAGACGCGGCTAGAAGCGCGTCCCCCATTGACTTTGCATGTAAGCTGGACGCTCCTGCAGTTGAAACGCTGTTAGGTGTGAATGCACCATCAGGACTGGAGCAGCAACAGCGATCGCTCCCACAGCGTCGCGCGAGACCAGCAGCTCATGGTATGAGCTAAGGCTAACATGCTAAACCGGACCCCACCATAGCTGCAGCTTTGACAGCCGGCTTTGTGCGATCAGAGGTTCCTGGAGCTCGCCTCGATGTCGGACTGGAAGCAGAAGATATCGGGGGACACCCAGCTAACTTGGAATAACAAAGCCGACAGCCTTTTTGAAGCTGCAGCTAAACTGGACTGCCCGTAACTGCGGACTCGGAGGGGCTAATGCTAACAGGTGCTGCTAATGGCGGCGCTAGCAGACAGCTTTTGGTAAGTTATTAAAACTTATTAAAACTTTTTTCTGGCTCCAAATGTATGAAGATAGCATACTAACAGTCCTTCCTGTAAAGGGTTTGGACTGCATGGTGCTACAGGAAGCCTGGGAGCTCGGACGTAACACAGCGGAGGGAGGCAAACAGCTCAGCTCAAAGTAAGAAATTAATTTTTTATATTTTTTATTAATACTGTATTTTAAAGTGTTAGGATAGTTGAAATGCTTGGTAACTGTTCATTACCGCACATGTACGTGCTCGTGCGGTATATATATATTTTAAAAAAAAGGTAGTCCCGAATTGCGAATTTTCGGTTTACGAGCAACTCATAAGTACGGAACTCGCTCGTAAGTCGAGGACCACCTGTATACTGTATGCATGCATGTCCAAAAAGGCAACTTGAGGTAAGTTTTATTAATGTTGGACTTTCAAAGTTAGAATTAAATTCTGCTAACACAAAACTTTTTCTCTCCTAGCTTTAAAGTGGATATTAAAGTGATTAAACAAACATTCACGTAAATTAAAGTTATTTTATATGTATTCTTTTAAATAATGGGGTGATATAAGATTTTTTTCTTCTTTCTGCACTCTTTTCATTCAATGTTTTCTTTTTGATGAATTTGTTTTATTTCGTCTCTTTTAAATGAATGAATGAATGAATTAAATAAAATGTTAAATAGCTTTACATCTGCTAAGTTCATGGCATAAACCAACACAGACATGTTCCTGTTTTTAGTATTTTACATCGCTTTATAATGTAGCTGTTTTTTATTTTTATTTTTTATACACAGTTTTCTTGTAATTATTTATTATGCTTTTTTATGATTGTCTACTGTTGTATTGATAAATGTCTCCTGGAGGGTAAACTATATCTTGGACTGCGGTCACGTTAGTTAGTTTTACGTTGGACCTTCAAGCTCCGGGGCTTCAGCGGGACGCCACTCGCTGAACCGAAACACAGGCATCCTAACCCGGCCAGCGGATCAGATCGGCCACATCCCTAATTAATTTGCACTTTCATTAAAATCAAGCTTGGTTTTGTTGTAGCTAAGTTTTAAATCGTATACTCAGATTACCGGTACAGTATAAGTAAACAGCTAGATGATGAATGATGCTCTGGGTTCTTTTCTATAAGTACAGTATTTTCTGGTGTATAGGTCGCACCTGTGTATACAGGGTATCCGCGGGGTTGTAAAAGGTATTAAAAGGTAGTAAATGAAATTAACACAAATTAAGGCCATTAAAAAGTATTAAAAAGTAATAAACGTCATCTGACGAGGTATTAATTTTTTTAAACCTACACAACTATATTTTTCTTGTTCTGTCGTCTAAAAAAAGGTCTGTGAATTTATTTATCTTTTCTAATTTTATGTTCCAAGTAGGACCTTAGCTAAAACAAAGACGTCATATCGTCAGTCAGTGTGCGCGCGCACCTACAGCTGGTATCATGTCTGTAAAAAGAAACGGGAAAGGATCACGGCTTTATCCTCCGACATTTAACAAGAAATGTACCTAAACAATTGTTTGTTAGCTCGAAATTATAGCAAAAGGGGTGTCTCAGTCTAACGTTTTCTTAATAAATGTACTTTAGCTGATGTCTCTCTTAGTTAATCCTAGATGTTATTATTGTTTTTCTCTTGCATTTGTTGTTGGATGTAACTGGGACCCTGTGTACATA